>JABUQX010079759.1:0-35751 GCA_015478945.1 Trachelipus rathkii
CGGTATCGCCGCCTTCGTTTTTTAGCGAAGACGTCGACGACGCCATTTTTGCGAAAAAATTAACGAATGTATTCCACATCGGATTCATTAAATTCTCCGTCTCTTTCCCGTATTTTCCGAGGTGCTTGCAAATATCGAAAAAATCGGTTTTCGAGAACGACGCTTTTTGGATAATCTTTCGAACGATTTCGGCAAGCGTCCTGAGACGCATGAACTTGTTAAATTCATCCACCGCAACTTTATTGTTGGGATTATCGCGACGGAGGCTCAAGACGTGGTCGAATTCCGATTGAGCAGGAATTCTAGCGATCTTTATAGAGTCTAATAAATAATAATTGCCCGCCATTTTTCTTTTTTCCGTATATGGGTAAAAAATCTAAAAGAACTAGAACGATACATTACTATAAAAATTTAAAAATAAAAAAATTTACTAACACGTTTATATATTTATATAAACACGATCATTCGAAAAGGCTACGAAAGCCGCTAAATCCATAATACTATCTCCTATATTATTTGACCATCTCGCGTATTCGCTAAAACTTTTTATTAAAAAATGAAGATCGACGTCTACAAAGAAATTGTCGACGACGCCGCCGTCTACCCCCCCCTTAATTTTTCCTCCGTCTCCTTCTTCGTCGACCCCAAAATTCGTCGAGCTGTTGCCGTTACCTTTTTCGTCGGTGTGGGAAATCGCGCTGCTTTCTTTTTTTGATTTTAAAGATTTTTTACCACGAGCGACAAATTTATGTCTGAGATTTTGAGATAGTTCCGCTAGCTTCAAGGACGCCGATTTTTCGTCGTCGTCGCCGCCGCCGCGGCCTATGTCGCTGCTGCTGATACTAATATTCCGATCATTTCTTTTATTTTGGATCTTTTCATTTAAAAAATTATTATACGAAAATACCCTATTTTCGAATTTAGTTTTGTAATCATCGACTATATAACCATCATTGTCGAATTCGTTTTGTTTAAATCTAAAATCTTCTTTATGCGAAGAAAGCGTCGTTTCGAAATTAAACCTATATTCCAATTCCGAAAAAGGTATGGGGGATATTAATTTCAATTTTGCGTACTCGTCGGGGCGGTCTCTGTAATACGTTTTAGCGGCGGCGAGGATGGTAAAACCTTTCGATTTTTCGTCCCCTTTAAATAGCACTATGAATTTTTTCTGACCTTTCCAGCGTCTATATAAAGCATATAGAAATTCTACGCCCATTTTCTGGTACAGATTAAATCCAATTGTCAACGTCGCGAGCTCGAAAGGATTTATTTCTTCCATTTGGCGAAATAAAAAATACTTTTCGTTTTTGACTAGAAAAAAAAATTTATACCCCCAAACGCTTTCTCGCGTTTTTAAGTAAATTATTAATCGTCGCCCATAAAATTATTTTGCAGGTTTTTCCTTTAGTGTATGCACGCAAATGGTTTACGCAAATGAGTATCACGTTGAATTTCACGATATCGTTTATACGATTGATTTTTGATATCTTACTCGTGAACCTCTCGAACAGAGGCGTAAGGATATTTTCTACTTGACCAGCAATTTCTTTCATAACTTTAGGATCACCGACGATGCTCCTTCTCGACGCCTTTTTTTTCGCCGCGCGCCCCCCTTTCGCACCCGCGGGGTTGGTGGCGCTAGCTTTTAAGTCAATTTTTCCGAAAATCGTATTTAAATCGCGTTCAAATTTTTGCACCATTTCAAAGATTTCATCTTTTTCAAAATCCATTTTAAAGACAATATTTAATTGCCACAAAGGTATTCCGTGAAGAGATTCGTTCCTAACGAGGGTTGATTTTAGGTTATCAAAAAAGGTTTCGGAATTTGAAGGAATTTTAAACACCCGGGGTGGCGGTTTGCCTTTATTCGGTTGTATCGTACTATAATTTCCATCCTCGTGGGGGCTGATAGAGGCGCTGTCGACATTCGAAGTCGATGCCGATCTAGTAGTCATTGTTGTTTTTTTTTTTGTTAATTAAAAAAATGTACCGAGAAAGGTCTTTCTAATTTTTTTAAAAAAATAATTTTTTATTGATTAGAAAGCTAATATAAAATAAATGTAGTTTTTCACACAACGGGAAAATAAAAAAAAAACAATTTGAAAAAAAATATTTATTTCAGTTAAAATGTCCTTCTTCAAATACTCGGTTTAACAAAATAATAAAGCGCCCGTTAAACGCGGTCTCAACGCAATAATAATAAAAATAATTGTAATTATTATTATTATTATTATTTATAATATTTTTATTATTATTGTTATTAGTGTTTTTTGAATCTCATTTTCTTTGCACCTCTTTTTATTTTTTTGGAATTATTTGGGGTAAAAGAGCCCTTCCTCTTTCTTTTCTTTAACACGGGACCAGAATTTAAGACCTCGTTTTCGGAATCCTCTTCATCATCATCATTATCAGTTTCATTATTATCGTCATTTCTATCATCACCTCCGGAATCTTCTTCATCTTCTTCTGTGGCATCATCGCTATCGGTTTCATCGGCATTGTCGTCGCCGTCGTAATTTTCGTCTTTATTACTCTTTTTCGTAGAGTTGATGTAGGATTTGCTTAAACCTTCAAGAGTATCGATCTTTTCAACGACATCGAAGTCTGAACCCTCAGGCATCCTGATACAAATATTTTGAACAACTTTATGTATATTAATTTTGCAAGGCAATGTAACACTCTCGTCAATTTGAGTTGGATCCTTGGCGATACTCAAATTCTCGCGTTTTCCTCCGCCCCTTTTCATGGCTTTCTTAGCGCTCATTTTGATAAATTCTTAAGGAATCGATTAAATATAATGTATTTTTATTAAAAAAAATTGCGTGGCGTGGTAAGTTAATTCTTTTGAAATTAGAAAATAATAATTTATTTACTATGTTGAAAAAATTTAAAAAAATAAATTCGAAGTCGATGCCGATCTAGTAGTCATTATTGTTTTTTTTGTTAATTAAAAAAATGTACCGAGAAAGGACTTTCTAATTTTTTTAAAAAAATAATTTTTTATTGATTAGAAAGCTAATATAAAATAAATGTAGTTTTTCACAAAACGGGAAAATAAAAAAAAAAACAATTTGAAAAAAAATATTTATTTTAGTTAAAATGTCTTTCTTCAAATACTCGTTTTAACAAAATAATAAAGCGCCTGTTAAACGCGGTCTCAACGCAATAATAATAAAAATAATTGTAATTATTATTATTATTATTTTTAATATTTTTATTATTATTGTTATTAGTGTTTTTTGAATCTCATTTTCTTTGCACCTCTATTTCTTTTTTTGGAATTATTTAGGGTAAAAGAACCCTTCCTCTTCCTTTTCTTTAACACTGGACCAGAATTTAAGACCTCGTTTTCGGAATCCTCTTCATCATCATCATCATTATCAGTTTCATTATTATAGTCGTTTCTGTCATCATCTCCGGAATCTTCTTCATCTTCTTCTGCGGCGTCATCGCTATCGGTTTCATCGGCATTGTCGTCATCGTCGTAATTTTCGTCTTTATTACTCTTTTTCGTAGAGTGGGTATAACCGGTCACAAAATGGATACCTTCTTTTAGTTTTTTTGCGGATTTGCTTAAACCTTCAGGAGTATCGATCTTTTCAACGACATCGAAGTCTGAACCCTCAGGCATCCTGATACAAATATTTTGAACAACTTTATGTATATTAATTTTGCAAGGCAATGTAACATACTCGTCAATTTGAGTTGGATCCTTGGCGATACTCAAATTCTCGCGTTTTCCTCCGCCCCTTTTCATGGCTTTCTTAGCGCTCATTTTGATAAATTCTTAAGGAATCGATTAAATATAATGTATTTTTAGTAAAAAAAAATTGCGTGGCGTGGTAAGTTAATTCTTTTGAAATTAGAAAATAATTTATTTACTATGCTGAAAAAATTTAAAAAAATAAAAACGAATTTTCTTGAAGCTAAAAGATTCAAAATATGTAATAAAAAGATTCGTCGTTTACTACTAATGGTGAACAAAAACGAGCAAATTTAAGCTTATTTATTCGGACTACAACATTTTTGAGTATTTTAAAATCGTATCCCACATCTGATAAAATATCAAAATTTTCCGTGGATATACTTAAAAGTCGCCTAATAAACATCAGCTTCCGCTGCTTCTCCGGCGAATATATCGTAGAAGGGGATAACGAGATCGAGTCTTCAATTTCTTCCAATGTTCTTCTGAGATCGCGGGGTCGTGGCGGCGGCGATGATGATGATGATGGGTGCGCCATCATGGATAATCTGCTGATTGGTTATATGTTGACTTTGTTGCGTTTTTTCGGATTTAAACGTCGATGTCGATCGGAAGGGAAAATCAGAGACGGACGCGTCGCCGATCTTTACCTTTCGGGCGACGTCATCGGCGGCGGCGTCGTCAGCGGCGTCGGCGGCGAATCGATATTTCATTTTTGACGCTTCGTTACAGAGGGTATTTAAATCCATATCGACTTCTTCGTCCTCGTCGTCCGTAATTTCAACGCGCTCTCGCGTAAACTCCAGCCTCATTAAGGGAATAACTTTTATATCAAGAAAGAACGATGGTGGGTGTATCTATACTTAGTCGCCTTACCGTGGTTAGTGATTATAACGCCGAGATCATTCGGCGGCGCATCGGGACTCCACGTCAGCGGTTCCTTCGAAATCGTCATCCATTCCAGATGAACTTTTTTTTTTGCTTGTTATTGAGAAGATCTCGCATTCTGGTTCTTACGCTACTTACGTTTTGAAGGACCAATATGTGGTCTTCGCTGTTAGGTAAACCTAGAACCCACCACGAAGGAGCGCGACTCTCAAGCATCTCATAGGGAAGCTCGAATTGGTGATGTTTATAAGAGTTGTTGCAGATTCTTTCCAACATCCCCCCCCCTTTGTCTTCCAAACTATTTTTAAAATTATATTTCTCGGGTATACTACCGTCCCGTTCTTCATCGTCGGTGGAATCTTATCCTCTTGCTGATTCCAATTGAATTTCATAATTAGAGAAGAGTAGATGGAAGCGAATTTGCGAGGTTTTGTCGGCGCGTTTTTTTTTTGTACAATGCGGGTGATTCAATAATGAAACATCAGTCCTACCTTTGAAAGAAACTAAAAAATTTTTTTTTAATTAAATAAGTGAAATATATTTATATATGTATGTATATATTATTTAATGATTAAATAATTTAAAATAAAATAAAATGAAAATTGAAAAAAGAATCGCTATTTTTATCGGCAATTACGAAAATCATTTAATAGAAAATACTTTGCTATTCTCTCTTCTCGAAAATTTTCGATATTTCTTCGCGGCGACCGGAGAACGAGTTAGGTTTACAATCTTTTGCAACCGTGGATATCGCAGAAACGCGCTCGCCTTCGATCATTTATATAAGTATTTAAATAAAGACAGCGAGAAAGCAATCGCTTTCAGCTTTTTCTACGTTAATGAAGAAAGTGATATCGAACAAAAGTTTTTAAATACCGTATTTAACAACGTATTATTTTTTCATTCTGGACTGTTAGAGTACGACCGATCAATAATCTCCCTAATCGAACGTAAAAAAGAACTACTGAGAACTTTCGGAAAGGTGAATCATTTTATCGTACGATTAGCTCACCTCTCTTCGAGCGCAGATATAACGATAAGAAGGGGCATTCTTTCGCTCGTCGATAGAAACATTGAAATTTTTAAACTCTGTTTGATCGACGAAAATTGCGTCGAGCTGAAATACCCTGTCACTCTTTTCTAAGTTAATTACGATCCGACGCAAAATGAATCGAGCGGACGGTTTCGTAGCCCGCGTTCTATTCGCGGTCGTCGCCTTTACCATTACGTTGCTAATGATAAAATCGATTCTACTGAGCTACTCCAAAATTTATAAGAATCGCGATAGGTCGAAAGCCACTCGCATTCGAAATACGGATGAATTCTTATCGGTAAACAAAAAGTACTTAACAAGCGCCGGCGGGGAGTCGATGCTTAACGCCGACCTTTTATTTTATTCCGTCTCATTGTGCGACTTCTTTTCGAATTTTGATTGCCGAAATTTGGCGAAATTGCGACGACGGAGCGCGGCGGAGGAAGCCGGAAGAAGAGTCGGATCGACGACGAAGCTTCCTCCGCTAACCGAACCTTTGAAAACGAAAACGTTATTCGCCCTTCCAAACGGAGCCGTAATTAATAAGAATTTTTCCCTATCGCAGCGCGAGCTCGACGTCGTTTGGAATCAGCGAGGTGATGCGGATGAAAAAAACGACCATTACGAAGATCCATTACCATTCGTTGAAAACTTTTGCACTCGATCACCGGCCGTGTTTATCAACGCGTTCGGCACGCGCGGCAACGAGGAAAATTTTAAGAAGCACCCTCAAAAAACCGTCTGCGGTTGTAAAGCACATCATAAATTATATTCGTTCCCATCCGAACCGGAAACGAAGAAAATATTCGAACTCGAAATCGATAAACCGGGCATGAACGTACTGAGATTTCCGTTTCCGGGGGTGCGATCTTTAATCGAAAAGACTTCCGACGCGGGTTCTAATAGATACCTGCTGAACACCCGTGGCGAGATTGTTCTCTCAGATCCATGTTCGGAATTCGAAGACGGGGATTATTACATAGACGATATTTTAATTAAATACAGCGACATCAACGCTCTGAAAACCAAAAGGCCACATCTTTTCGAACAATTCATGGAGACTAAAAAAACACCGCGCAGAATTTCATGCCGAAACCAACAAGTTTACGAACTTTTATAGCGATAGTTTTTCCTTCCGTCGCCGAAGAATAAATAAATGGAAAAAAATATTTTTTTATATATATATTTTGTTGACAGATATATAAAATCCATTAATAACGAATATAAAAACATGGATGACCCGGTGAGGGTGTTTACGAAAATTTCACCCGGATACCTTTCGATAAATTATTCACAATTCTGGGAGATCTTTAATCGACTGAAGAAATTATTTAGTTCGCGGTTGGTTGGTGATTAATCCCCAGACGCGACGATACAAATGTATTTTAAAATTTTCAGGCCACGCTAAACCCCTCACGTCTGAAAGTCAACAAATGTCCGTAAATGCAGCGATGCGAAACCCAAAAAACCATCTCCGACATAGTTTGTTTAGAATCCAGCGGCCCTAATTACACGCGCGGCGATATGATGGCCACCTCCGCTCCAAATTGAGAAATTTTGAGCTTCGACCAACATCATATCGCCGCGCGTGTGATTAGGGTCGTTAGGTTCTAAACAAACTATGTCGGGGATGGTTTTTTAGGGTTAAATTTTGACTATTTCCGTTTTTTGAAGAAAATAAAAACTATCGTTGTGCATCACAAAAAGTTTGAAATGGATCCCGATAGTTTTAGCGAAGCCTTGTACGTGACGAAGAAATTGCTTAATTACTTATATTTAAAGGAGGACGATTTAAATATCGAATTCAAGAGACAAAGAGAAACATTAGGACGACTAAGAAATATTAAAACTTTGTCGCTGCTCATCGTCGTCCGTAGTAAGGCGTACGATAAACCTCGTTTTACCGGAAAGAACCTCGCTATTAGTTCACTCTAAGGATTTTATAATTAGCGACATGGAAAGCGCCTTCAAATATTGAACGATTAATAATAACAATGTAAGCGGAAATCAAACGAATTTCTTTCTAAATATTGAAAAAATAAACAAATATAAAAATAAGAAATACGCAAATAAATAAATTAATAAATTTTATTTTTATTTTCAAACCTTAAATGTATTTAGCCGAATAATAATATTATTAACTAATAATTTAAAAAAAACTATAGCGCAGTTCAAATTAAAATTATAATGGCAAAACCCCGAAAACCTAGAGATCCATCACGACCACCGCCGCCTTTAATTGCCAGTCTGGCCATTAAGAGAATAGTGAAGAAATCTGGTATTAGACGAATCAGTAAAAAGGCGAGAGAAAAATTGAAGGATTATTTACAAACGTTTACGACGAAAGCTATACATTCTTCAGCTAAAAATACGAAACGGAGGAAAAGAAAAACGATCTCAGAAGACGACGTTATTATTGGTTTTCAGAAACTGGAAGAAAGAACCGCAGAGAAATTGTTGAGAAAATAACTAGAAAATAGAAGGATACGACGACCAACGAGAACAACTGCGTGACAATCGATTTCACGGACGGGTGGACTTTGACCGACGACTGACCGTGCGACGGCGAACGAGTGAACGACCTCTCCTTTATTACAATGGGAGACGGCGAAGGCGGCTACGGCTGCGGCGTGGAAAAACCAGAAATCCCCCCTCCTTATTTCGGCAATCCGCTTTTCAAAATTTTGAACAAATATTTGATACAAGCAGCGCGTTACGACCAAGATATACGCGATGAGTCTATAACGATATTTTTAAACGCATGCGCTAAAAGCTTTTTAGAAAACATCCCAATAATAGAGTCGTACAAGTTCAATACCGAAAATTATAAAGTGTTTCGGAACGAAACTTCGAAATTTTCACTAGACGACGAAAGTTTTGTACGATTGAGACAAAATATCAGCCAATCGGTACGCGAAACCTACCGCGGATCGTCGTCGTCATCGCCATCGCCATCGCTATCGCAGATATCGTCAACATTAACGTGTCCCGTTTCGTCTTTTAGCGCCGTTTTGGATAATAAAAAATGTAGTAAAAATTAATTGTTTTTTAAATATTAAAAATTGTTCAACTTTTAATATATAAAATAATAATTATTTTTGCATTATTAATAATAAAAGGTCGGTAAATAACACGCAGGTCTCATTAACTTCTTTAATACGACCCCTTAATTATGCTTAAAATTGTATCTTCATCGGGTAATCTTTCATTCTCATTGGGAGTCGAAAATATGTTTTCGGCGGTGGGGAAATAAATATTATTTAAAGGATCCCACTGCAAAACGTGGTTGGTTTTCTTAGCTCTCGCTACTTCATTGATCACATTTAAGGTTTCGAAACCATTTAGAGTTTTCGCGTCTTCTTTTCCTAAATAATATTGAAATATAATAGCCCGTCTCATCGAATTGATTTCAGAAATATCGTCAATTTTAGAGGGAGGTGGGTTTAGTGTTTCGTGAAATCTAAGAGGAGGGTAGCGTTTATTATTCACGATAAACCCCGTTTTAAAATAACGCCGACCTCCAGTATTCCAATTTTTTTCCCCCCTTCCTACCTTTGTATTATTCTTCTTATTATTCATCATTTTTGTTTTTTTTGTTTTGTTTTTAAAAAATGTTCGACAACCACGAGACCCTCGTAAACGATATTCGCGAATTTTATTTATTAATATGCGGCGACGATCATTTTAACGATAGCGGCGCTTTGAATATAAATTTGACGATGGGAGAGAATTTGCCTGCAACGACGATGAAGACCGAGGTTAAGGCGACGGAGTCCGAATTTATAAAATATTTATTAAGCACCCCTACGTCGAAAAATTTCGTGCCCGTGATAAAACACCATTGGAATAAAAAGGATTTCTCACTCCGAGAGGCGAGAACGACGAAATCGGCTTCGCGGGAACAACAGAGTCAGTGTCGTAAAATCGAGGATTATTTTAACGTCGACGCCGCAAAAAGGAAACCCGCGACCGTCGAAAAGTTTTTTACGTTCGAATATTTAATTCGGAAAATCGCATTCATTCAAGAAGAAGTAAAAGGAGAAGAAGAGAGAATTCGATCAATACGTTCATTCTCATCCGACTTAGTCGAGTCGCTATCGGATACGTCGTTGGCGTCGGCGTCGGCATCGACGTTTAATCAATTATCGAATGCCGAGGTCGGTGGCGATACAAATATCAGTTCCCGAAACGCGTTAAAATTAATTTCAATTTACGGAATACTGTGGTTAATTTGCGTTTGGGTGAATATAGAAATGAATAGAAATAGTTTTCGGTACGCTCCTTCCATTATAAAAAAATATTTTTCAAAAAAATCCTTAAACGCCAGCATCGACGATTTAAAAGAAAACGCGCAATTCGAGGCAGTCACCAGGGCGTTTTATTCCTTTTCCCCTTATCGCGTTTGGGAATCCGTGGTACATTCAAATAACAGTAGAATCAAAGTAGAGGCGGTATTTCTCTACAACGACGACGACGAAAATAATTTTTCCAGCGACGGTTTTTTCAAAAAAATATCCGACCGTTTAGACATCAAAGACGAGAAAACGTTCTTGCGAAAATATGTTGATAGCGGGAGGTGTATCGCTTTCAACGCGCATTTTTGCAAAATTTTAAAAATATTTTCTCTCGCTGTCGAAAGTATTTTATTTCATATCGCCGAACACAACGACGAAGACGAAGGTTCCGCTTGTGCGAGCGTTGGGGGTCACGTCGGGCCCCGAGAGCAGCAGCAGCTACCGTTTCGCACCCATATTTTATTATTCGGAATGGAATCGAAAAGGTTTTTTCAGTCCATGCCGATTTCGCTTCAGCAAAAATACAGGGAACATCACTTAGTGAACATCGTCGATGGCGGGACAGTATCCATTTCGAAACCTATAATAAATATTTTTCAAAAAATAAATTTGCTCTAAACCCGTTAATATTTTTCAGTCCATGCCGAATTCGCTTCAGCAAAAATACAGGGAACGCCACTTAGCGAACATCGTCGATGGCGGGACAGTATTCATTTTGAAACCTATAATAAATATTTTTCAAAAAATAAATTTGCTCTAAAACTGTAAATATTTTTTTTTCTAAATAAAAAAAAATTAAGATTAACACATCTTCTTTCATTTACCACGAGGAAAAAATATGGAAAATATCGCCAGCGATTATTCCGGTTCTTACAAATGCAATTGTCCTGTTTCTCATTTAGGCAATCAAAGATTTAAAAACTATACAGATATTTACATACATTTAATCGGAAGGCTCGTATATTTTCCGCTAAAGGGAAATTACGAAAAAGAGAAAATTGAGGCGTATTTAGAATTCGTCGGAAATTATTTGGAGAGGATCGATCCCGATCTCGGCGAAATGTTTCTCAACATTTGGGAAAATAATGGCCGTCCCCCCCAGGACAAAATGAAGATCGCTTTTGTCGCTAACTTATACGTGAAATCGATTTATAAGTTCTTGAAATTCCTTTCCGGGAATTTTGGGAAAAAGACGGGCGTAGAAGAGGCCTACGCGAATATCTTGTTCGTTTTAGGCGTATACGAAGAAACCAAATTCGTACACAAAGCCGAAGAAGGTAATTATTACCTTTACGGTTACTTACTAAACAAATCGATGGTCGAAACCATTTTACAATATCGCCCAGAGTTAATGACGAATTACGCGTATTTCATGATCGAACTGAATACGAATATTAGCAAGGATATAAAGAAGGACTCCACAATCTCTAAGAATCTAGATATCGCTCAATGTCAAGGAAATAAGGAACTGACCGTGAAACGTATTAACGAGCCAGCGGATTATTCTTCTTGGCACACGCCGCTGAGGGGTGACCATTTCCCATTTCCTTTCGGAAACGTTCGTGATTTCTTTTATACGGACGATTATTTCGAAGAAACCGAACGAGAAATAACGATGGATGACGATGATCGGTTGACCTCCACGTTCGTGGATATCGATTGGGATATGTTACGTATGAACGGCGATGAACTAAAAGCTAAAACCTGTTCTCATACTTTGGCGCTACAGGATAACGTCATCCACATATCGGCTAAAGCGACAGAGCGCCCGAATACGTTGGATATATTTTGCGATTTCTACGTTCCGGGTGCTAACGAACAGGAACCCCTGACGTTAATGATGAATCGTGAAGTTAAATCGAAAAATACTTCCTGCAAAGTTTATTTTCTTTCCTCCCCATTTAAGACGTTGTTCGAACACACGGCGGGAGTAAAATATAATGCCGATAACGGTAGCCATTTTGTTCATTTATTCGATACCCAAGACGATTACGCCCACGTTAAAGAGCGATTGAGAATTAATAACGCTCATAATGAGATTATTGAAAAAATATTTTTCGAGACGAGCGGCAACGTAGCTGCTAAGGGCGCGAATATCGAAACATCGACGGCGACCAACAACGATAGCCCTTATCATTTTTTGCCGTGTAAGCGACTGTTATACGAATTTATAACCGACCCGCCGGCACTGGAGGTTCAACTGCCCGAAGAAGGTGCTACCAACGCCCACCGCCTATTCAACCCGATACCCAGGAGCGAAACGTCGATCGATATGCCGTTGATGACGTATTTATTCCCGGCCTCGGGATTAGATTATTTCGCGTATATTAGTGACACCTATTCTCGCGAAAGGGCGAACTATTTGAAACCGGGCGTGATATCCGTAACGGACGAAAGCGGCGCAACGAAAATAGAAGCGGGCGCCGCCGCATTTTTGTGGACGTCAATCTATGTCAACCTCAATTTTGCTCTATCGTTTTACACCGAAAGTGTCATAGTGTTTAATATTTTGCGGAAATATGAAAACCTTAGATGGGAAAATATAGTAGAATTCCTAAAACCGAAACCAGAATTGAGAATTCGCTCTCTTTGCGAAAATATAAAAATTAAAGAGTTAATGTTTAAATTCGATGATTTATCGGGCTTGAAAGAGAAATTCGCTAAAATATTTCCCGATTTTGAGTTCCCGATTGTCGTTGAAGATGTATTGGTAAAGGATAATATTATAATCTCCCCCGATCGATTATTTTCTATAACGAAAGACGTGCTAAATTTGATCGCGAATGTTGAAATTAAATCTTTTTACGCTTTCCAAATCTTCCTAGCAACCGTCACTTTATCTCATCCCTTCGCGGAATTGTCTCCGATTTTCGTAAATTGCCACTGGGATTTTAACACTATAGCGATTTGTTTCCAATTTTTATTAGCCAAATCGTGGAAGTTCGTAGAGACCGTTCATAGTTTAATTAAAAAAACGAAAAAGGTTTTCAAATCTCTGGAATTTTCGTTCACTCTACAATCTATAATTTCGCAAATTCATTTCGCCATGTGTAACTTATCGTACTCGTCAATTTTTTCTGAGAAGCACAGTTTCGATAACAAAAATATCTCATTAAAATTTACGGTTGATTTAACGATTAGAATGATCGATTTCTTCACCACCAGAATGAAAAGCGTCGACGACATCGATAATTTTCCCTACGATGGTTTTCAAAGCTATAGTTTGGAAATGATAAGAACCTATAGAATTTTCACGACGTTCTTCGGTTTATATAACAGATTTTTTAAGAGCGAATTCCCCACTAAATTGCTGATGGACGGTGTTTATTTTCGCGGTTATCCATTCGCCGTGGTAAAAAAAAACGTAAACCCGCAGCCCACGAATCACGAACCGGGTCGATATATATCGTTTTTGGAACCGTCGAAAGTCGATAAATACGAAATGCGATTTTTACAAGTGTGTCGCGGTTTTTCGTACGGAAATTCGTACTCGACGGAAATTAAATATCGGCCAGAACACAGCGACGCGATATACACGCTGGATTCGATAGATAAAATAGACGTTTTTAAAAAGGTGATAGATTTTCGTGTCGAAGAATTGAAAAAATTTATTTCTCTTAAAGATTCTCAAATAACGTATAATCTCGAAAAAGACTTTTGCGAATGGATGAACGTGCACGTATACGCCGTCTTTAGACCGGAAGACAAAAGGGCTTTCGACGAAACGCAATACGGCGTTTATTACGGAACTTTGAATAAAAGGGAAAAGAGTTACGGAGAGCCTATAGCGAATGTTTCCGATATCATAAAAGCTTTCGAAGCAGCAGCAGCAGCGGCAAAGGCAGCGAGAAAAGCGACAAAGGCGGCAGGAAAAGCAGCAACCGATCGACTGCTGCACAACACCCGAGATGTCGATACGTTTAAAAACCTGATTCAAGAAATTTTATCGAACCAAATAGTTAAAGAAGCGCTCCTGGACAAATTAGAAATAGATAATTTCGATTCCGACGACGCAAATAAGAATAGCGACGTTTTGTTAGAACACGTTAACGATATAATAGAACACGTGTTAAAAGCCTTTGGCCCCAAAGATCAGAAATCTATCGAAATTTTGAAAAAACTTTACGAGTTAAATTCGTTTTATAGAAACTTCATATCCTTTATTTTTGCTGAAAAAGAAACCGTTAAATACGCGGATTTAAAGAAAAATTCGAAGAGACTAATATCGAAAATTCTGGGTGAACGAAATATACCGTTTGAAAGAAGGCCCAGCAAGAGATATCGCGTATCAGCAACCTTGCCTGTGATGAATAAAGATAAGAAAGGAAACGCAGAGGGTTATATCGAGGTAGATTTGGATCGTGTGGACGATGACGATGACGATGACGATGACGATGACGGGCGTGAAATCGCTCAGCGGCAGCAAACGATGGAAGATGACGATAACAGCATGAGCGATATAGAAAACGATACCACCGGCGGCGATATCGACGAAGGATCTCTTCTGACCTCAGCCCTAGCGGCAGCAGCAGCAGCAGCAGCAGCAGCGCCGATTCAGTCTCAAATTCACCACCCCCCTCGATCGAATCGGCCACACAAGCTCTCGGTTACGCGTTTGGATTTAGCGGAAGGTCGTCGAGAATTAAAAACGCCATACGAAATACCCTCTAAAACAAGGAAAAAACCTAAGAAAATGTTGGAAAATTTTAATTTCGAAAATCGCAAAATCGAGGAAACGACAGAATACAATAAAGTAAATGTCGAAACGATAGTAGAAAGTACGGATATGAACGAAATAAAAGAAACGAACCAGATTTTGAAGGAAATCCCCCTAAATTCAGAATTTTCGTTTCCATCAACGCAAGGCCAGCAGCATCAGCATCAGCAGCAGCAGCAGCAGCAGCAGCAGCAGCAGAAGCAGCAGCAGCAGTCGATGGAAAATATTAAAAACTACTTTTTGGACGATGACGATACTGACATGGGTGAAAATAAAAATGACGTTACCCACGATATCGACAACGGATCTCTTTTGACCGCGGCCCTTTTAGCGCCGCCACCGCCGCCGCCGCTTCAGTCTCAAAATCGGCCACACGAGCTCGCGCCTACGCACTCGGATTTGCCCGAAGGTCGTTTGCAGTTAAAAAAGTCACTCGAATCATCACTGAATAAAAATGAAAGAACTAAAAAAAAGTCAAAAAAATCAGATTTTAAAAATCGTCGAACCGAGGAATCGACGGAACACGATAACGCAAATTTCGAAACAAAAAAAGATATAAACGAGTTAAAAGAATCGAACCCGATTTCGGTGGAAATCGCGCGAACGGAAAAATCGTCATTTCCATCGACGCAACACCAGTCTAATGTATCATTAAAAAGAAAAGCTAGTGTCGAAATCGAAATCGAAATCGAGAATAAAAACCGGAGATGCGAGAGTGGATTAGAAGAAGATGGAGCCGCAAATGAAAATTTCGACATTGCCTCGGATTGCGCGGGTGCGACGGCAAAGACTTCCGAACTCGAAATTGGATTAGAAGAAGATCGAGGCGAAGATAAATTATTCGACGTTGCGGGTGAAAGTAAAAGAGAATCTTTACGACGTGGTGAATTCCTGAATTCTAAAAGGGTAACACTTCGACCCGAAGAAAAGAACACGGCCACCGAAATTACGAAAGACGAAGAAAAAAAAGTTGATAAAAATGAAGCGCTAACGAATTTTTTAAATCCACTAACGGTTAAAGAAATTGACAACGATTCTGATGGTGGGGGAGGCGGTCTAGTAAATGACGCTTCGGAACCTCGCGAGGGGAACCGCCCCGCGAATTTTCCTTCGACCGTAGTCGGGCTTGAAAAACGAGATATATCGTATGAGGAAAGCGATGTTGAAAAAGAAGAAGAAAAAATAAATAAACCGACGACGGGAAGGGAAGATCAGTTAGAGGGAATCCACGACATTGCCAACGATGACAAAAAATCGCTAAAACCAAAAAAAAGAAGATCAGACGTCGAAGAAAAAACGACAAAGAATGTATATTTAATGGAAAATGTTGCTGGCGGTGGGGGTGCTGTTATTAACGTTTCGGAGCGTTGCGAGCGTAACTGCCCCGCGAATTTCCCTTCGACCCTAATCGGGCTTGATATATCGAATGAGAAAAGCGATTTCGAAAAAGAAGAAAAAAAGAGTAAACCGACGACAGGAAGGTATGATCATTTAGGGGAGTCTCTCGATATCACCAACTATGAAGAAAAATCGCTAGAGCCGAAAGGAATGACGTCGGACCTCGATGAAAAAACTATGAAGAATGTTGAATCAATAGAAGGGGAATGTATAGAAGAGGTGCAAACATTTACGACGTATAATCGAGTAAAATTTAATTTTAAAGATAATACTCTTCCTCCTCCTCCTGCGGCTAATATTATTTTATCGGCGACTAATATCTCCGCTTATAAGACGCAAAACTTTCAATTAGAGGTGAATAGCAGCAACAATAATAATGGCGAAATAGATATGACGAATCCTTTCAATTCGCAGCAGAGCATAAATATTATCCGTAGCGGCGATTTAGCGACTGATTCCAGAGAAGATATTTCGAATTATTTATACTACGAAGTCTTCCCCTTTATTCGCAGTAAAATTAAGGATGGGATAGATAAATTTCGAAACGAGTTATTTTCCGACTTTGAAAACGCGACTAAAAATTGGGAGGCGCACGAGCTACAAAACCGGTTCGATGATTTCCAACGATCGATTTTAGAGAAAGTAGAATCGAATAGCTCGATCGTGGTTCGGGAGGTATCAAACTTCGGAGACGAAGAGAAAAAAGAGTTCATCGAAACATTGAGGAAAGAAGTTATGGAAAGCGTAGATAATATTAAGGTCGAATCCGAGATGTTACTTTTGAAAAATAGGATGGTCGAAATGGAAAAAAAAGGAGAAGCCGATAGTCGAATATTAAAAAATTTAGAAGAAAAATCGCTATTGCCGACCGAGAAAATAGAAACTCTGATCGAAGATTTAAAGAAAATGCCGGTATACGAGGAAATATTTGTGAATAAAGAGGAATTCGAAAAAACTCTTTCTAATATAGAAAACGAACATATAAACGCCCAAAAAAAAATCGAAGAATTGGGGAAAATGATGGAACGTATATCGCAAATGGAAGGAGCGATACGGGCGTCCCACGAAACTCAAATCGGCCGAAACCGAGAGCTGTTAGATATGAATAACCGTCTCCAAACCGAGTTTCAAAAGACCAATGAAAGGATCAACTTTTTAGAAACCAATTTGATAGACACCCAAAATATTATGTCCTACGTAACGGCCGATAGCGAGAGCGCGAAGGTTATATTCGGCGAAGAAATGAATCGTTTTATGGAGCAAGCGAAATATCAGACTGACGAGTTGCGAACCGCCACGTCGGAGGAACTCGAAAGGTTGACACAAAGAATAGGTTCCCAGAAATCTCCCCTTATCACCCTTGGGAATGAAAGGCAATCCAGCGGTACTACCCTCAAAGACGACAACATCATCGACGACGAAAACGATGACGAGGAAAGGATGGAGTGCGAAAACGATGTTGGTAAAGGAAACGAATCCGGCGGCGATAAAGTTACAAAACGCGAAAAAACCGGTGTGCGCCGCAGAAGCGAAATGAAATTCGAATCCACGACGGATTCTGATAGAGCAAAAAAGCACGATCGCGCTATGGTTCGAAGAAATTTCAATTCGAATTTCGATACGCTGGTTAGCTTTTTAAGGGAAGGGAAGTTAGCCGAATTTTTTACCGGAAATAAATTTTACGCATTTCGCGGTGACGTCGAAAAAATTTTACTGCAATTTTCAAATTTCTTATTCGCGGTCGAAAACAACGGATTTTATCACCACCAACAACGCTCGTCCCAATCTTTCGCTTCTTTTAATAGTTTAATTCAATTGATCGCGGTTGTAGATTTTTACATTTTAACTCAGTTTCTCGAACGCGTAAAAAAACTCGAAACCGAACAAAACGCTACCGAATACGAGCGTCGATTAAAGGGGGTATTATTTTCGTCTATTAAGGAGATCGTTTTTCACGCCGACCTGTTGAAAAAACACGATAAAATTTTAGAACTGATATCTTATTTAGTTAATATAAAACGGCGCGACGAAGAGTTGAATGACGTTCACTCGAGTAAAGAAAATACCCTCTCGCACCTCGTCTACAAATATTTGGTTAGAATAATGGGAACGTATATAATATGCGTGAAAGGCCGATTAAAAGTATTGGAAAATTTTTTAATTAAAAGTGGAGATCGTAACGGGCTTTGTTTTTCGATCGATAATCTAATTTCCGTGAACGTATCAAACGGATCTAATCGATTCGACGGTTCGAAATTATCCAAAGTCGTCGAAGATGTAAAATCTATCGTCGAAAGCGTCGAATATTTTATCGTGGATCTTTATAAAACGATGAAATATGGTAAGTTCGCGAACGAGGAATTCGATCATTTCGAAAGTATTGAAAATCACTTCACGGTTAGAGAATTGAGGAAAATCAACGTCTTTTTCATGTATAAAATATACGACAGAGGCGGAATCAAAACGACCGCGAAAGAAAGATTCAGCAGGATTGAGCGATCGGGTATTATTAAAGAATATAAAAAAAATTTAAATTCGGCTTTCTTCCCTAGCGTTAGGAAAGAAAAGCTGGAACCTATCGTCGGGAACATTTCAGCGAGCGCAGTTGCCGATATCGACGGGCAAAAGCGCAAAACGACGACAGTTACTAAATATTTGCTTCTCAAAAATTTATCCGTCGTTTACAAGGATGGGCGTCCCGATTTTTATTTTACGTCGGACGAAGACAAGAACGATCGTGGTTTAGAAAATTCCAGTAAAAATAGTAGTAACAATAATAATAGTGACACTAAAAAACATAATAGCGACGATAATTTTTTATTCCAAATGAGTAGAATCGAGATTTTACCTCACGATGAAGTAAACTGTAGGAAATACGTTATTCGTTATTTATCGTCCGGAAGAAACGGTCGTGCCGACGATCTTTCGCTGAACGCGGCTTCTTTTTTGCATCCGGTGTATTACGCAAAATCAATCGGCCATAAATTACCAGTTCCGTATAAAATAAAATACCTAACGGGGGGGGTAAATATTTACAACGAATTGTGAAGCAAATTAATTACACATTTTAATTGATTTGAGAATATAAAAATATAATAATTTTAAAATAAAAAAGAATATTTGACAAGAATATGAATGATTAATTAATTAGGCGTACTTTTAAAGTAAATTTCTATATCCCGAAATACGACAACATTCGTTTCTTATCGAGCGGATGAAGAAAACGGACTTGAATCGATCCTTCCTTTACTGACCGAAAGCAGCTTCATTTTTGAGTTCCCCCGACCGACCTGAAAGTCGATTAGACCGATAAATTAAATTATCAGTAGTATCGGCTAGGGGTTGGTTGAATATGTTTAAGAATGGCGAATTATTTTTACAAAATAAATTATTATTTACAATTATTCAGTTTTTAAATTTAATCTTTTAATTATTATTATTACGTTAAATCCGATTTCTTGAAAATCTGGAATGTGCGGAGGAGTATTGATCGACTCACCGTTAAAAAAACCATCTAAAGAGGGGGTCGTGTAGCTGTAATTGTTGGAACGGTTGCCATACCCCTTCCTTGGAATGTTCTCATTATTCAAGGTATTTCCGCTATTTTCGTCATCTACTAATTCTCGAAAGAAGTCGGGAATTTCGTTAGAAAATGAGTCACACCCAATCGCCGCGCTGTCGACGCCCGAATCCATCGCGTAGCGTCGGGTCAATTTTTAGCTTTTTTTAATCGGCCTCCTTTAAATAGTTATTTATTTGTACGCGTTTCCTTTTTATATTTGTTTTAATTTAAAATAATAATAATAATTAAAAGATTAAATTTAAAAACTGAATAATTGTAAATAATAATTTATTTTGTAAAAATAATTCGCCATTCTTAAACATATTCAACCAACCCCTAGCCGATACTACTGATAATTTAATTTATCGGTCTAATCGACTTTCAGGTCGGTCGGGGGAACTCAAAAATGAAGCTGCTTTCGGTCAGTAAAGGAAGGATCGATTCAAGTCCGTTTTCTTCATCCGCTCGATAAGAAACGAATGTTGTCGTATTCCGGGATATAGAAATTTACTGTAAAAGTACGACTAATTAATTAATCATTCATATTCTTGTCAAATATTCGTTTTTATTTTAAAATTATTATATTTTTATATTCTCAAATCAATTAAAATGTGTAATTATTTTCTTCACAATTCGTTGTAAATATTTACCCCCCCGGTTAAGTATTTTATTTTATACGGAATTGGTAATTTATGGCCGATTGATTTTGCGTAATACACCGGATGCAAAAAAGAAGCCGCGTTCGGCGAAAGATCGTCGGCACGACCGTTTCTTCCGGACGATAAATAACGAATAACGTATTTCCTACAGTTTACTTCATCGTGAGGTAAAATCTCGATTCTACTCATTTGGAATAAAAAATTATCGTCGCTATTTTGTTTTTTAGTGTCACTATTATTATTGTTACTACTATTTTTACTGGAATTTTCTACTCCGCGATGTTCTTGTTCTCGTCCGACGTAAAATAAAAATCGGGACGCCCATCCTTGTAAACGACGGATAAATTTTTGAGAAGCAAATATTTAGTAACTGTCGTCGTTTTGCGCTTTTGCCCGTCGATATCGGCAACTGCGCTCGCTGAAATGTTCCCGACGATAGGTTCCAGCTTTTCTTTCCTAACGCTAGGGAAGAAAGCCGAATTTAAATTTTTTTTATATTCTTTAATAATACCCGATCGCTCAATCCTGCTGAATCTTTCTTTCGCGGTCGTTTTGATTCCGCCTCTGTCGTATATTTTATACATGAAAAAGACGTTGATTTTCCTCAATTCTCTTACCGTGAAGTGATTTTCTATACTTTGGAAATGATCGAATTCCTCGTTCGCGAACTTACCATATTTCATCGTTTTATAAAGATCCACGATAAAATATTCGACGCTTTCGACGATAGATTTTACATCTTCGACGACTTTGGATAATTTCGAACCGTCGAATCGATTAGATCCGTTTGATACGTTCACGGAAATTAGATTATCGATCGAAAAACAAAGCCCGTTACGATCTCCACTTTTAATTAAAAAATTTTCCAATACTTTTAATCGGCCTTTCACGCATATTATATACGTTCCCATTATTCTAACCAAATATTTGTAGACGAGGTGCGAGAGGGTATTTTCTTTACTCGAGTGAACGTCATTCAACTCTTCATCGCGCCGTTTTATATTAGCTAAATAAGATATCAGTTCTAAAATTTTCTCGTGTTTTTTCAACAGGTCGGCGTGAAAAACGATCTCCTTAATAGACGAAAATAATACCCCCCTTAATCGACGCTCGTATTCGGTAGCGTTTTGTTCGGTTTCGAGTTTTTTTACGCGTTCGAGAAACCGAGTTAAAATGTAAAAATCTACAACAGCGATCAATTGTATTAAACTATTGAAAGAAGCGAAAGATTGGGACGAGCGTTGTTGATGGTAATAAAATCCGTTGTTTTCGACCGCGAATAAGAAATTTGAAAATTGCAGTAAAATCTTTTCGACGTCGCTGCGAAATGCGTAAAATTTATTTCCGGTAAAAAATTCGGCTATCTTCCCTTCCCTTAAAAAGCTAACCAGCGTATCGAAATTCGAATTGAAATTTCTTCGAACCATAGCGCGATCGTGCTTTTTCGCTCTATCAGAATCCGTCGTGGATTCGAATTTCATTTCGCTTCTGCGGCGCACACCGGTTTTTTCGCGTTTTGTAACTTTATCGCCGCCGGATTCGTTTCCTTTACCAACATCGTTTTCGCACTCCATCCTTTCCTCGTCATCGTTTTCGTCGTCGATGATGTTGTCGTCTTTGAGGGTAGTACCGCTGGATTGCCTTTCATTCCCAAGGGTGATAAGGGGAGATTTCTGGGAACCTATTCTTTGTGTCAACCTTTCGAGTTCCTCCGACGTGGCGGTTCGCAACTCGTCAGTCTGATATTTCGCTTGCTCCATAAAACGATTCATTTCTTCGCCGAATATAACCTTCGCGCTCTCGCTATCGGCCGTTACGTAGGACATAATATTTTGGGTGTCTATCAAATTGGTTTGTAAAAAGTTGATCCTTTCATTGGTCTTTTGAAACTCGGTTTGGAGACGGTTATTCATATCTAACAGCTCTCGGTTTCGGCCGATTTGAGTTTCGTGGGACGCCCGTATCGCTCCTTCCATTTGCGATATACGTTCCATCATTTTCCCCAATTCTTCGATTTTTTTTTGGGCGTTTATATGTTCGTTTTCTATATTAGAAAGAGTTTTTTCGAATTCCTCTTTATTCACAAATATTTCCTCGTATACCGGCATTTTCTTTAAATCTTCGATCAGAGTTTCTATTTTCTCGGTCGGCAATAGCGATTTTTCTTCTAAATTTTTTAATATTCGACTATCGGCTTCTCCTTTTTTTTCCATTTCGACCATCCTATTTTTCAAAAGTAACATCTCGGATTCGACCTTAATATTATCTACGCTTTCCATAACTTCTTTCCTCAATGTTTCGATGAACTCTTTTTTCTCTTCGTCTCCGAAGTTTGATACCTCCCGAACCACGATCGAGCTATTCGATTCTACTTTCTCTAAAATCGATCGTTGGAAATCATCGAACCGGTTTTGTAGCTCGTGCGCCTCCCAATTTTTAGTCGCGTTTTCAAAGTCGGAAAATAACTCGTTTCGAAATTTATCTATCCCATCCTTAATTTTACTGCGAATAAAGGGGAAGACTTCGTAGTATAAATAATTCGAAATATCTTCTCTGGAATCAGTCGCTAAATCGCCGCTACGGATAATATTTATGCTCTGCTGCGAATTGAAAGGATTCGTCATATCTATTTCGCCATTATTATTGTTGCTGCTATTCACCTCTAATTGAAAGTTTTGCGTCTTATAAGCGGAGATATTAGTCGCCGATAAAATAATATTAGCCGCAGGAGGAGGAGGAAGAGTATTATCTTTAAAATTAAATTTTACTCGATTATACGTCGTAAATGTTTGCACCTCTTCTATACATTCCCCTTCTATTGATTCAACATTCTTCATAGTTTTTTCATCGAGGTCCGACGTCATTCCTTTCGGCTCTAGCGATTTTTCTTCATAGTTGGTGATATCGAGAGACTCCCCTAAATGATCATACCTTCCTGTCGTCGGTTTACTCTTTTTTTCTTCTTTTTCGAAATCGCTTTTCTCATTCGATATATCAAGCCCGATTAGGGTCGAAGGGAAATTCGCGGGGCAGTTACGCTCGCAACGCTCCGAAACGTTAATAACAGCACCCCCACCGCCAGCAACATTTTCCATTAAATATACATTCTTTGTCGTTTTTTCTTCGACGTCTGATCTTCTTTTTTTTGGTTTTAGCGATTTTTTGTCATCGTTGGCAATGTCGTGGATTCCCTCTAACTGATCTTCCCTTCCCGTCGTCGGTTTATTTATTTTTTCTTCTTCTTTTTCAACATCGCTTTCCTCATACGATATATCTCGTTTTTCAAGCCCGACTACGGTCGAAGGAAAATTCGCGGGGCGGTTCCCCTCGCGAGGTTCCGAAGCGTCATTTACTAGACCGCCTCCCCCACCATCAGAATCGTTGTCAATTTCTTTAACCGTTAGTGGATTTAAAAAATTCGTTAGCGCTTCATTTTTATCAACTTTTTTTTCTTCGTCTTTCGTAATTTCGGTGGCCGTGTTCTTTTCTTCGGGTCGAAGTGTTACCCTTTTAGAATTCAGGAATTCACCACGTCGTAAAGATTCTCTTTTACTTTCACCCGCAACGTCGAATAATTTATCTTCGCCTCGATCTTCTTCTAATCCAATTTCGAGTTCGGAAGTCTTTGCCGTCGCACCCGCGCAATCCGAGGCAATGTCGAAATTTTCATTTGCGGCTCCATCTTCTTCTAATCCACTCTCGCATCTCCGGTTTTTATTCTCGATTTCGATTTCGATTTCGACACTAGCTTTTCTTTTTAATGATACATTAGACTGGTGTTGCGTCGATGGAAATGACGATTTTTCCGTTCGCGCGATTTCCACCGAAATCGGGTTCGATTCTTTTAACTCGTTTATATCTTTTTTTGTTTCGAAATTTGCGTTATCGTGTTCCGTCGATTCCTCGGTTCGACGATTTTTAAAATCTGATTTTTTTGACTTTTTTTTAGTTCTTTCATTTTTATTCAGTGATGATTCGAGTGACTTTTTTAACTGCAAACGACCTTCGGGCAAATCCGAGTGCGTAGGCGCGAGCTCGTGTGGCCGATTTTGAGACTGAAGCGGCGGCGGCGGTGGCGGCGCTAAAAGGGCCGCGGTCAAAAGAGATCCGTTGTCGATATCGTGGGTAACGTCATTTTTATTTTCACCCATGTCAGTATCGTCATCGTCCAAAAAGTAGTTTTTAATATTTTCCATCGACTGCTGCTGCTGCTTCTGCTGCTGCTGCTGCTGCTGCTGCTGCTGCTGATGCTGATGCTGCTGGCCTTGCGTTGATGGAAACGAAAATTCTGAATTTAGGGGGATTTCCTTCAAAATCTGGTTCGTTTCTTTTATTTCGTTCATATCCGTACTTTCTACTATCGTTTCGACATTTACTTTATTGTATTCTGTCGTTTCCTCGATTTTGCGATTTTCGAAATTAAAATTTTCCAACATTTTCTTAGGTTTTTTCCTTGTTTTAGAGGGTATTTCGTATGGCGTTTTTAATTCTCGACGACCTTCCGCTAAATCCAAACGCGTAACCGAGAGCTTGTGTGGCCGATTCGATCGAGGGGGGTGGTGAATTTGAGACTGAATCGGCGCTGCTGCTGCTGCTGCTGCTGCTGCCGCTAGGGCTGAGGTCAGAAGAGATCCTTCGTCGATATCGCCGCCGGTGGTATCGTTTTCTATATCGCTCATGCTGTTATCGTCATCTTCCATCGTTTGCTGCCGCTGAGCGATTTCACGCCCGTCATCGTCATCGTCATCGTCATCGTCATCGTCCACACGATCCAAATCTACCTCGATATAACCCTCTGCGTTTCCTTTCTTATCTTTATTCATCACAGGCAAGGTTGCTGATACGCGATATCTCTTGCTGGGCCTTCTTTCAAACGGTATATTTCGTTCACCCAGAATTTTCGATATTAGTCTCTTCGAATTTTTCTTTAAATCCGCGTATTTAACGGTTTCTTTTTCAGCAAAAATAAAGGATATGAAGTTTCTATAAAACGAATTTAACTCGTAAAGTTTTTTCAAAATTTCGATAGATTTCTGATCTTTGGGGCCAAAGGCTTTTAACACGTGTTCTATTATATCGTTAACGTGTTCTAACAAAACGTCGCTATTCTTATTTGCGTCGTCGGAATCGAAATTATCTATTTCTAATTTGTCCAGGAGCGCTTCTTTAACTATTTGGTTCGATAAAATTTCTTGAATCAGGTTTTTAAACGTATCGACATCTCGGGTGTTGTGCAGCAGTCGATCGGTTGCTGCTTTTCCTGCCGCCTTTGTCGCTTTTCTCGCTGCCTTTGCCGCTGCTGCTGCTGCTTCGAAAGCTTTTATGATATCGGAAACATTCGCTATAGGCTCTCCGTAACTCTTTTCCCTTTTATTCAAAGTTCCGTAATAAACGCCGTATTGCGTTTCGTCGAAAGCCCTTTTGTCTTCCGGTCTAAAGACGGCGTATACGTGCACGTTCATCCATTCGCAAAAGTCTTTTTCGAGATTATACGTTATTTGAGAATCTTTAAGAGAAATAAATTTTTTCAATTCTTCGACACGAAAATCTATCACCTTTTTAAAAACGTCTATTTTATCTATCGAATCCAGCGTGTATATCGCGTCGCTGTGTTCTGGCCGATATTTAATTTCCGTCGAGTACGAATTTCCGTACGAAAAACCGCGACACACTTGTAAAAATCGCATTTCGTATTTATCGACTTTCGACGGTTCCAAAAACGATATATATCGACCCGGTTCGTGATTCGTGGGCTGCGGGTTTACGTTTTTTTTTACCACGGCGAATGGATAACCGCGAAAATAAACACCGTCCATCAGCAATTTAGTGGGGAATTCGCTCTTAAAAAATCTGTTATATAAACCGAAGAACGTCGTGAAAATTCTATAGGTTCTTATCATTTCCAAACTATAGCTTTGAAAACCATCGTAGGGAAAATTATCGATGTCGTCGACGCTTTTCATTCTGGTGGTGAAGAAATCGATCATTCTAATCGTTAAATCAACCGTAAATTTTAATGAGATATTTTTGTTATCGAAACTGTGCTTCTCAGAAAAAATTGACGAGTACGATAAGTTACACATGGCGAAATGAATTTGCGAAATTATAGATTGTAGAGTGAACGAAAATTCCAGAGATTTGAAAACCTTTTTCGTTTTTTTAATTAAACTATGAACGGTCTCTACGAACTTCCACGATTTGGCTAATAAAAATTGGAAACAAATCGCTATAGTGTTAAAATCCCAGTGGCAATTTACGAAAATCGGAGACAATTCCGCGAAGGGATGAGATAAAGTGACGGTTGCTAGGAAGATTTGGAAAGCGTAAAAAGATTTAATTTCAACATTCGCGATCAAATTTAGCACGTCTTTCGTTATAGAAAATAATCGATCGGGGGAGATTATAATATTATCCTTTACCAATACATCTTCAACGACAATCGGGAACTCAAAATCGGGAAATATTTTAGCGAATTTCTCTTTCAAGCCCGATAAATCATCGAATTTAAACATTAACTCTTTAATTTTTATATTTTCGCAAAGAGAGCGAATTCTCAATTCTGGTTTCGGTTTTAGGAATTCTACTATATTTTCCCATCTAAGGTTTTCATATTTCCGCAAAATATTAAACACTATGACACTTTCGGTGTAAAACGATAGAGCAAAATTGAGGTTGACATAGATTGACGTCCACAAAAATGCGGCGGCGCCCGCTTCTATTTTTGTTGCGCCGCTTTCGTCCGTTACGGATATCACGCCCGGTTTCAAATAGTTCGCCCTTTCGCGAGAATAGGTGTCACTAATATACGCGAAATAATCTAATCCCGAGGCCGGGAATAAATACGTCATCAACGGCATATCGATCGACGTTTCGCTCCTGGGTATCGGGTTGAATAGGCGGTGGGCGTTGGTAGCACCTTCTTCGGGCAGTTGAACCTCCAGTGCCGGCGGGTCGGTTATAAATTCGTATAACAGTCGCTTACACGGCAAAAAATGATAAGGGCTATCGTTGTTGGTCGCCGTCGATGTTTCGATATTCGCGCCCTTAGCAGCTACGTTGCCGCTCGTCTCGAAAAATATTTTTTCAATAATCTCATTATGAGCGTTATTAATTCTCAATCGCTCTTTAACGTGGGCGTAATCGTCTTGGGTATCGAATAAATGAACAAAATGGCTACCGTTATCGGCATTATATTTTACTCCCGCCGTGTGTTCGAACAACGTCTTAAATGGGGAGGAAAGAAAATAAACTTTGCAGGAAGTATTTTTCGATTTAACTTCACGATTCATCATTAACGTCAGGGGTTCCTGTTCGTTAGCACCCGGAACGTAGAAATCGCAAAATATATCCAACGTATTCGGGCGCTCTGTCGCTTTAGCCGATATGTGGATGACGTTATCCTGTAGCGCCAAAGTATGAGAACAGGTTTTAGCTTTTAGTTCATCGCCGTTCATACGTAACATATCCCAATCGATATCCACGAACGTGGAGGTCAACCGATCATCGTCATCCATCGTTATTTCTCGTTCGGTTTCTTCGAAATAATCGTCCGTATAAAAGAAATCACGAACGTTTCCGAAAGGAAATGGGAAATGGTCACCCCTCAGCGGCGTGTGCCAAGAAGAATAATCCGCTGGCTCGTTAATACGTTTCACGGTCAGTTCCTTATTTCCTTGACATTGAGCGATATCTAGATTCTTAGAGATTGTGGAGTCCTTCTTTATATCCTTGCTAATATTCGTATTCAGTTCGATCATGAAATACGCGTAATTCGTCATTAACTCTGGGCGATATTGTAAAATGGTTTCGACCATCGATTTGTTTAGTAAGTAACCGTAAAGGTAATAATTACCTTCTTCGGCTTTGTGTACGAATTTGGTTTCTTCGTATACGCCTAAAACGAACAAGATATTCGCGTAGGCCTCTTCTACGCCCGTCTTTTTCCCAAAATTCCCGGAAAGGAATTTCAAGAACTTATAAATCGATTTCACGTATAAGTTAGCGACAAAAGCGATCTTCATTTTGTCCTGGGGGGGACGGCCATTATTTTCCCAAATGTTGAGAAACATTTCGCCGAGATCGGGATCGATCCTCTCCAAATAATTTCCGACGAATTCTAAATACGCCTCAATTTTCTCTTTTTCGTAATTTCCCTTTAGCGGAAAATATACGAGCCTTCCGATTAAATGTATGTAAATATCTGTATAGTTTTTAAATCTTTGATTGCCTAAATGAGAAACAGGACAATTGCATTTGTAAGAACCGGAATAATCGCTGGCGATATTTTCCATATTTTTTCCTCGTGGTAAATGAAAGAAGATGTGTTAATCTTAATTTTTTTTTATTTAGAAAAAAAAATATTTACAGTTTTAGAGCAAATTTATTTTTTGAAAAATATTTATTATAGGTTTCAAAATGAATACTGTCCCGCCATCGACGATGTTCGCTAAGTGGCGTTCCCTGTATTTTTGCTGAAGCGAATTCGGCATGGACTGAAAAATATTAACGGGTTTAGAGCAAATTTATTTTTTGAAAAATATTTATTATAGGTTTCGAAATGGATACTGTCCCGCCATCGACGATGTTCACTAAGTGATGTTCCCTGTATTTTTGCTGAAGCGAAATCGGCATGGACTGAAAAAACCTTTTCGATTCCATTCCGAATAATAAAATATGGGTGCGAAACGGTAGCTGCTGCTGCTCTCGGGGCCCGACGTGACCCCCAACGCTCGCACAAGCGGAACCTTCGTCTTCGTCGTTGTGTTCGGCGATATGAAATAAAATACTTTCGACAGCGAGAGAAAATATTTTTAAAATTTTGCAAAAATGCGCGTTGAAAGCGATACACCTCCCGCTATCAACATATTTTCGCAAGAACGTTTTCTCGTCTTTGATGTCTAAACGGTCGGATATTTTTTTGAAAAAACCGTCGCTGGAAAAATTATTTTCGTCGTCGTCGTTGTAGAGAAATACCGCCTCTACTTTGATTCTACTGTTATTTGAATGTACCACGGATTCCCAAACGCGATAAGGGGAAAAGGAATAAAACGCCCTGGTGACTGCCTCGAATTGCGCGTTTTCTTTTAAATCGTCGATGCTGGCGTTTAAGGATTTTTTTGAAAAATATTTTTTTATAATGGAAGGAGCGTACCGAAAACTATTTCTATTCATTTCTATATTCACCCAAACGCAAATTAACCACAGTATTCCGTAAATTGAAATTAATTTTAACGCGTTTCGGGAACTGATATTTGTATCGCCACCGACCTCGGCATTCGATAATTGATTAAACGTCGATGCCGACGCCGACGCCAACGACGTATCCGATAGCGACTCGACTAAGTCGGATGAGAATGAACGTAGTGATCGAATTCTCTCTTCTTCTCCTTTTACTTCTTCTTGAATGAATGCGATTTTCCGAATTAAATATTCGAACGTAAAAAACTTTTCGACGGTCGCGGGTTTCCTTTTTGCGGCGTCGACGTTAAAATAATCCTCGATTTTACGACACTGACTCTGTTGTTCCCGCGAAGCCGATTTCGTCGTTCTCGCCTCTCGGAGTGAGAAATCCTTTTTATTCCAATGGTGTTTTATCACGGGCACGAAATTTTTCGACGTAGGGGTGCTTAATAAATATTTTATAAATTCGGACTCCGTCGCCTTAACCTCGGTCTTCATCGTCGTTGCAGGCAAATTCTCTCCCATCGTCAAATTTATATTCAAAGCGCCGCTATCGTTAAAATGATCGTCGCCGCATATTAATAAATAAAATTCGCGAATATCGTTTACGAGGGTCTCGTGGTTGTCGAACATTTTTTAAAAACAAAACAAAAAAAACAAAAATGATGAATAATAAGAAGAATAATACAAAGGTAGGAAGGGGGGAAAAAAATTGGAATACTGGAGGTCGGCGTTATTTTAAAACGGGGTTTATCGTGAATAATAAACGCTACCCTCCTCTTAGATTTCACGAAACACTAAACCCACCTCCCTCTAAAATTGACGATATTTCTGAAATCAATTCGATGAGACGGGCTATTATATTTCAATATTATTTAGGAAAAGAAGACGCGAAAACTCTAAATGGTTTCGAAACCTTAAATGTGATCAATGAAGTAGCGAGAGCTAAGAAAACCAACCACGTTTTGCAGTGGGATCCTTTAAATAATATTTATTTCCCCACCGCCGAAAACATATTTTCGACTCCCAATGAGAATGAAAGATTACCCGATGAAGATACAATTTTAAGCATAATTAAGGGGTCGTATTAAAGAAGTTAATGAGACCTGCGTGTTATTTACCGACCTTTTATTATTAATAATGCAAAAATAATTATTATTTTATATATTAAAAGTTGAACAATTTTTAATATTTAAAAAACAATTAATTTTTACTACATTTTTTATTATCCAAAACGGCGCTAAAAGACGAAACGGGACACGTTAATGTTGACGATATCTGCGATAGCGATGGCGATGGCGATGACGACGACGATCCGCGGTAGGTTTCGCGTACCGATTGGCTGATATTTTGTCTCAATCGTACAAAACTTTCGTCGTCTAGTGAAAATTTCGAAGTTTCGTTCCGAAACACTTTATAATTTTCGGTATTGAACTTGTACGACTCTATTATTGGGATGTTTTCTAAAAAGCTTTTAGCGCATGCGTTTAAAAATATCGTTATAGACTCATCGCGTATATCTTGGTCGTAACGCGCTGCTTGTATCAAATATTTGTTCAAAATTTTGAAAAGCGGATTGCCGAAATAAGGAGGGGGGATTTCTGGTTTTTCCACGCCGCAGCCGTAGCCGCCTTCGCCGTCTCCCATTGTAATAAAGGAGAGGTCGTTCACTCGTTCGCCGTCGCACGGTCAGTCGTCGGTCAAAGTCCACCCGTCCGTGAAATCGATTGTCGCGCAGTTGTTCTCGTTGGTCGTCGTATCCTTCTATTTTCTAGTTATTTTCTCAACAATTTCTCTGCGGTTCTTTCTTCCAGTTTCTGAAAACCAATAATAACGTCGTCTTCTGAGATCGTTTTTCTTTTCCTCCGTTTCGTATTTTTAGCTGAAGAATGTATAGCTTTCGTCGTAAACGTTTGTAAATAATCCTTCAATTTTTCTCTCGCCTTTTTACTGATTCGTCTAATACCAGATTTCTTCACTATTCTCTTAATGGCCAGACTGGCAATTAAAGGCGGCGGTGGTCGTGATGGATCTCTAGGTTTTCGGGGTTTTGCCATTATAATTTTAATTTGAACTGCACTATTGTTTTTTTTTTAAATTATTAGTTAATAATATTATTATTCGGCTAAATACATTTAAGGTTTGAAAATAAAAATAAAATTTATTAATTTATTTATTTGCGTATTTCTTATTTTTATATTTGTTTATTTTTTCAATATTTAGAAAGAAATTCGTTTGATTTCCGCTTACATTGTTATTATTAATCGTTCAATATTTGAAGGCGCTTTCCATGTCGCTAATTATAAAATCCTTAGAGTGAACTAATAGCGAGGTTCTTTCCGGTAAAACGAGGTTTATCGTACGCCTTACTACGGACGACGATGAGCAGCGACAAAGTTTTAATATTTCTTAGTCGTCCTAATGTTTCTCTTTGTCTTTTGAATTCGATATTTAAATCGTCCTCCTTTAAATATAAGTAATTAAGCAATTTCTTCGTCACGTACAAGGCTTCGCTAAAACTATCGGGATCCATTTCAAACTTTTTGTGATGCACAACGATAGTTTTTATTTTCTTCAAAAAACGGAAATAGTCAAAATTTAACCCTAAAAAACCATCCCCGACATAGTTTGTTTAGAACCTAACGACCCTAATCACACGCGCGGCGATATGATGTTGGTCGAAGCTCAAAATTTCTCAATTTGGAGCGGAGGTGGCCATCATATCGCCGCGCGTGTAATTAGGGCCGCTGGATTCTAAACAAACTATGTCGGAGATATTTTTTTGGGTTTCGCATCGCTGCATTTACGGACATTTGTTGACTTTCAGACGTGAGGGGTTTAGCGTGGCCTGAAAATTTTAAAATACATTTGTATCGTCGCGTCTGGGGATTAATCACCAACCAACCGCGAACTAAATAATTTCTTCAGTCGATTAAAGATCTCCCAGAATTGTGAATAATTTATCGAAAGGTATCCGGGTGAAATTTTCGTAAACACCCTCACCGGGTCATCCATGTTTTTATATTCGTTATTAATGGATTTTATATATCTGTCAACAAAATATATATATAAAAAAATATTTTTTTCCATTTATTTATTCTTCGGCGACGGAAGGAAAAACTATCGCTATAAAAGTTCGTAAACTTGTTGGTTTCGGCATGAAATTCTGCGCGGTGTTTTTTTAGTCTCCATGAATTGTTCGAAAAGATGTGGCCTTTTGGTTTTCAGAGCGTTGATGTCGCTGTATTTAATTAAAATATCGTCTATGTAATAATCCCCGTCTTCGAATTCCGAACATGGATCTGAGAGAACAATCTCGCCACGGGTGTTCAGCAGGTATCTATTAGAACCCGCGTCGGAAGTCTTTTCGATTAAAGATCGCACCCCCGGAAACGGAAATCTCAGTACGTTCATGCCCGGTTTATCGATTTCGAGTTCGAATATTTTCTTCGTTTCCGGTTCGGATGGGAACGAATATAATTTATGATGTGCTTTACAACCGCAGACGGTTTTTTGAGGGTGCTTCTTAAAATTTTCCTCGTTGCCGCGCGTGCCGAACGCGTTGATAAACACGGCCGGTGATCGAGTGCAAAAGTTTTCAACGAATGGTAATGGATCTTCGTAATGGTCGTTTTTTTCATCCGCATCACCTCGCTGATTCCAAACGACGTCGAGCTCGCGCTGCGATAGGGAAAAATTCTTATTAATTACGGCTCCGTTTGGAAGGGCGAATAACGTTTTCGTTTTCAAAGGTTCGGTTAGCGGAGGAAGCTTCGTCGTCGATCCGACTCTTCTTCCGGCTTCCTCCGCCGCGCTCCGTCGTCGCAATTTCGCCAAATTTCGGCAATCAAAATTCGAAAAGAAGTCGCACAATGAGACGGAATAAAATAAAAGGTCGGCGTTAAGCATCGACTCCCCGCCGGCGCTTGTTAAGTACTTTTTGTTTACCGATAAGAATTCATCCGTATTTCGAATGCGAGTGGCTTTCGACCTATCGCGATTCTTATAAATTTTGGAGTAGCTCAGTAGAATCGATTTTATCATTAGCAACGTAATGGTAAAGGCGACGACCGCGAATAGAACGCGGGCTACGAAACCGTCCGCTCGATTCATTTTGCGTCGGATCGTAATTAACTTAGAAAAGAGTGACAGGGTATTTCAGCTCGACGCAATTTTCGTCGATCAAACAGAGTTTAAAAATTTCAATGTTTCTATCGACGAGCGAAAGAATGCCCCTTCTTATCGTTATATCCGCGCTCGAAGAGAGGTGAGCTAATCGTACGATAAAATGATTCACTTTTCCGAAAGTTCTCAGTAGTTCTTTTTTACGTTCGATTAGGGAGATTATTGATCGGTCGTACTCTAACAGTCCAGAATGAAAAAATAATACGTTGTTAAATACGGTATTTAAAAACTTTTGTTCGATATCACTTTCTTCATTAACGTAGAAAAAGCTGAAAGCGATTGCTTTCTCGCTGTCTTTATTTAAATACTTATATAAATGATCGAAGGCGAGCGCGTTTCTGCGATATCCACGGTTGCAAAAGATTGTAAACCTAACTCGTTCTCCGGTCGCCGCGAAGAAATATCGAAAATTTTCGAGAAGAGAGAATAGCAAAGTATTTTCTATTAAATGATTTTCGTAATTGCCGATAAAAATAGCGATTCTTTTTTCAATTTTCATTTTATTTTATTTTAAATTATTTAATCATTAAATAATATATACATACATATATAAATATATTTAACTTATTTAATTAAAAAAAAAATTTTTTAGTTTCTTTCAAAGGTAGGACTGATGTTTCATTATTGAATCACCCGCATTGTACAAAAAAAAAACGCGCCGACAAAACCTCGCAAATTCGCTTCCATCTACTCTTCTCTAATTATGAAATTCAATTGGAATCAGCAAGAGGATAAGATTCCACCGACGATGAAGAACGGGACGGTAGTATACCCGAGAAATATAATTTTAAAAATAGTTTGGAAGACAAAGGGGGGGGGATGTTGGAAAGAATCTGCAACAACTCTTATAAACATCACCAATTCGAGCTTCCCTATGAGATGCTTGAGAGTCGCGCTCCTTCGTGGTGGGTTCTAGGTTTACCTAACAGCGAAGACCACATATTGGTCCTTCAAAACGTAAGTAGCGTAAGAACCAGAATGCGAGATCTTCTCAATAACAAGCAAAAAAAAAAGTTCATCTGGAATGGATGACGATTTCGAAGGAACCGCTGACGTGGAGTCCCGATGCGCCGCCGAATGATCTCGGCGTTATAATCACTAACCACGGTAAGGCGACTAAGTATAGATACACCCCACCATCGTTCTTTCTTGATATAAAAGTTATTCCCTTAATGAGGCTGGAGTTTACGCGAGAGCGCGTTGAAATTACGGACGACGAGGACGAAGAAGAAGTCGATATGGATTTAAATACCCTCTGTAACGAAGCGTCAAAAATGAAATATCGATTCGCCGCCGACGCCGCCGACGACGCCGCCGCCGATGACGTCGCCCGAAAGGTAAAGATCGGCGACGCGTCCGTCTCTGATTTTCCCTTCCGATCGACATCGACGTTTAAATCCGAAAAAACGCAACAAAGTCAACATATAACCAATCAGCAGATTATCCATGATGGCGCACCCATCATCATCATCATCGCCGCCGCCACGACCCCGCGATCTCAGAAGAACATTGGAAGAAATTGAAGACTCGATCTCGTTATCCCCTTCTACGATATATTCGCCGGGGAAGCAGAGGAAGCTGATGTTTATTAGGCGACTTTTAAGTATATCCACGGAAAATTTTGATATTTTATCAGATGTGGGATACGATTTTAAAATACTCAAAAATGTTGTAGTCCGAATAAATAAGCTTAAATTTGCTCGTTTTTGTTCACCATTAGTAGTAAACGACGAATCTTTTTATTACATATTTTGAATCTTTTAGCTTCAAGAAAATTCGTTTTTATTTTTTTAAATTTTTTCAGCATAGTAAATAAATTATTTTCTAATTTCAAAAGAATTAACTTACCACGCCACGCAATTTTTTTTTACTAAAAATACATTATATTTAATCGATTCCTTAAGAATTTATCAAAATGAGCGCTAAGAAAGCCATGAAAAGGGGCGGAGGAAAACGCGAGAATTTGAGTATCGCCAAGGATCCAACTCAAATTGACGAGTATGTTACATTGCCTTGCAAAATTAATATACATAAAGTTGTTCAAAATATTTGTATCAGGATGCCTGAGGGTTCAGACTTCGATGTCGTTGAAAAGATCGATACTCTTGAAGGTTTAAGCAAATCCGCA
>JABUQX010079760.1:0-15078 GCA_015478945.1 Trachelipus rathkii
CATCACTTGAACCAGAGTAATCATAGTAGACTAATAATTGTAAGAATAACTATTTTAGAAGCGGATAGTATAATTCAGCCATTCCAAAATAATTTTATAAATTATTATTTATACTTATATTATTTACATATATTTATATATTTTATTACTATCTATATTTAATATTCATTTCTCAATATTACATAGTTCGAGGGAGATCTAGGATTAATACTATAGTCGAGTACATCTATGCTGCACTCCATCAGAGTCAGATAACATAGCAACAGAGTAGTATTGGCAAAGGTGAGATTCAATAGATATAGGCCACTGTGACATACACATAGAGAGCAGGTGTCGTTCACCATATACGCAGATATAAATGACGGCTATAACCAGACGCTGACCATAATTACTATATACCTATCTATATACTATAATAATATTCAGGCTTAACTATTTAATTTACTTATACTTTTAATCTAATTATATATATTACCAACACTTCTTCAAGTCAAGTACACAACCTAGTTACTAATTCTTCTTTTAGTATAAATTTAATATAATATACCCTTATATATTATTACGAGCCTACTCAACTATTTATACTATATACACCTTTTCTGCTAAAACAGAAGGTACAAGGGTAAAAACTAAAGAAGTTACCCGAATGATATCTCTATAATCCTTCAGAAAACACGAAAAAACTGAATACCACTGTAGCGCAGTTAGATTACGTTTCGTAAGAAGAAATGCAAAAACAAAAAATTATTCTTCTCCTTCTTTTACTTTTTCTCTTAATATACCTCCAAAACTAGGACTGTACATTTTCGACCAGACAAACTAATTGAAAAACATGGATTAGTAATGAAATATGTATTAAAAAAGATTATTTTTTTAAACTAAAAGAATACCCCAGGGTAAAGCCGCAAAGATGCAAAGATCGGGGTCTCTCGGCCTCCTGGGGAACGACGGGGTAGGACCGACTATTTCCCCCTCTCCGGGGGGTCTCCTACGAACCCCGGCTAATTATGGTATCTCGGGTCCTCGCGCGGTGGGTTCCTCCTCTCCCTAAGCGGGTATGGAAATACGAAGTTCACCGTCAACTCCTCTGTCCCCACAGCCACGTTTCGGTCGAGCCCCATAAACAGAATCTTCTATACGCTGCCACTCCCATATTGCTTCCATTAGTTCTTCTTCTACCACCGTATCGTAGTTTTGGAGCCATATGAAAAAAATAAATAAAAAAAGTACATTTTTTTTTTTTGCCTTTTCCTCAATCAAATTCTCACTACGCTGATTCATACTATGTTAATCAAAGTTTTCTTTGAGACAGAGTATCTTAAGTTTTTCGACAGATAATCGGATAATTGTACTTTTAATTATGTGAATCTTTTGATGGATTTAATATATATATGTCCTGCTATCTTTATGAGCTACTTAATATACCTTATACTATACATATATATTATATTATCATTATATACTATTATTAGGCAAGTAGTACATATCATGTACCTCTACTATATATAACTACTCTCATTATCTTAATAATTACTGGGTGCAAGTTACAATCTATGATAAGGAGATCTGGACTATGGTTCATATCCTATATATATATTATATATATTAATGGGCGTATATATTGGCCAGCCTCTCATGAAGAGCCCCAATCCATCTTCTCAAAAAACTACAGACAGCTACCGGGAAAAAGGAAATACATTGCTGGAATCCTGGCAATATTTTACCGAGCTGCCAAACTGTATAATGAAAAAAAAACAAAAAAAAAGAATAAAAAAAAAAAAAAAAAAAAAAAAAAGTCATTTCTCAGAACACTAACACAATTCTACTGGGAAAGTGCAAATCTACATTTTTGATCCTTGTAAACATTTTGGTTAGGAAACATGAATAACGGAAAACAAAAAAAATTTTTAAAAACATAAATTGCCTATTTTTTTCAGGGGGTTGCTGGAACAGATAGTATACTATCATATTTCATTTGTAAAGGTATACAAACGCCAGTCTTAGGGGAATCGAGCCGATCGGAAACACGCGGGGGCACGTTTTCCATTCCCGTAGGGCGAGGGGCGGGGAACCCCCGCCGACACCTCAAATACAGGCGGCGGGTCTCCGGAGACCCCTCCCCGGAGGGGCTCGAATTAGTCCTACCCGCTATGTTCCCGGTGGAGCACGGAGAGACCGCTATCTCCCATGACAATCCGGTGCGCGTATAGCCCCGGTTGGGGAGCAGTTTATCTCTGTTAGTCTTATAAAAAAAAATGACTAATTTGTGTTATAAAAGAAAGTCATTTTATTTTAACGAGTAACCAATAAAGGTCTAAGTACTGAGCCGGCTTTCTATATCATATCCTCATCCTGTCGCGACATACCAATATTAAACAATAATTTTTAGATAAGATCTTCTTTTTATTTCTTTTACATTTTCTTATCCAAATATTGACAACTCATTCCAAAAATGTATTCCTTCTTCGCTGTAGCTATTGTACTCTCGCAATACTATCAATTTTTTTTAATTTTATTTTTTTATTTTTTTTTTTAACATTTTTCGGTATTTCGAAATCTAGACCAGCATTCCAGCAAATGTATTCCTTTTCCCGTACAGCTCGTTGTAGCTTTGGATTGGATTGTGGGCTCTTCTAGACGGCTGACCTATAATTATATAACTACTAACCTGATATATACTATATATAATATATATATATATTACCTCACCTATCTATCTATATACTATATATATATATACATAATATATAATATAATATATATATATCCATATATATATATACTATACGTAGCTCTTATCAATATATTAATATGGGTGACCCTGTGCCAGCCTCTAGAATAGCACAATCCATATCTCAAAAACGTAACAGCTACGGAAAAGGCACATACATTGCTGGAATCCGGCAAACTTTCCTACTAAAAAAAAATAAACAAAAAAAAAAAAAAAAAAAATTATCGAAATTAATCTGCAGGAAAATGAATAACATTTTCTTTGGAACTTTAACCTTGTAAAATTTTGGCTCTCGGGAAATGTAAAAAAGAGAAACCATACGAGAAAACAAACAAATAAACATAAAAATTGGCTATTTTTTGGGGGGTGCTGTGACATACGTAATTAGACCCCTTAATATTACGTATTATTCGGTAAGTATTACACGGAAATTTAGGGGCTCAAGCAGACGGGAACACAGGGGGGACGTTTACTCTCATACCCCTCCGTAGGAGGCGCCGGTAGGAGAACCCCCGCGTCACCGTAAATACCAAAGAGCCGGGGGTTCCGGAGACGCACCCCTCCCCGGAGAGGGGAATTAGTCCTACCCCCGTAGTTCCCCGGAAGGCCGGAAGACCCCGGAAAAAAAAAGAAAACCCATAAAACACACAGCCTACTGGTGCGGTATTAACCTTCGGTATTCTTTAGTTAAAAACAAACCAGATCAATCCAGAAAGTCCATGATTTCTGCAACGAGTAACCCACTAAAGGTCTTAAAATAAGCCCTTCCGAATCACCTATTACTATAATTCATTGAACAATAATCTTTTTTTCTCTGTTTTTTTTTTTTTACATGTTAATCGATCCAATTTACGAAGGACTCAAACAATGTATTCGCGTTCGCTGTAACTAATTGTAGTTTTTGAGATATATATCGATAATAAGGCATTATAGATATACTTAGTATTATACCTAGACCCATATATATGAGTACCTATATATATTAGACTACTATAATATCCTACTATTATATACTTATGAGTTACATATAGGTACTTTAGAGTACCACTTATATATATATTATAACTATAATCTAGATATATATTACTATCCGTCCCTACTATGAGTATAGTTGAGTATCTTGAGGCTACCGCTATCTTTTTTTTTTTTCTCTTTCTTTTTTTTTTTTCTTTTTAGCACACATTTTCCGCACTAAAATTGGACCATCTATTTCCACGCAAGTCCTCTTCCCTTTATACTCTCAGTAGCTGTTGTTACGTTTTTGAGATCAATTTGATGTGGCTTTCACTCCTGAAGGTTCTCGACCTCTTTCTTACTTATACAATATTATATCTTTTATATACTTATATGTGAATTTATCATACTATTCTCTTGCCTTATAAAATCTTACTTATATAATTATTATATATATTATTTATTTATTATTTCTTTAATTCCTTTATATAATTATATTATATTTTAAACTTTAATTTCTTTTACTTTATTTAATTTATATTACTATTATATATTTATCTATTTATATTTATATTATATCTATTATCTATATATTTATATTAATATATATTATTATGCTAATTTAATAATTACATAAATAATAATATACATTATATCTTTATTTAATATATATAATTATATTTGAACTTTCATATTAATTTATATTACAATATTATTCGTTGCCTTATTATTAACTTTAGTGCTTTTATTATACTGCTATCCTTGTTAATATCTAAGGCATCATAATAAACTATAGGACTCCCTTACTGCATAGACACTTATCAAGGTCATTTGTCGAGTTTATGATCTTCGAGTGATGAATTAATTCTTAGTTGATATTGAAGTGGTGCATTTGAAATCTGTTAAATATGTCGCGCATAGTGACAGTGATTCCATTAGTGATTGATGATCTCACTTTGATATATAAGATATATGATTTTATACATTCCATTTGATATCTTGATTAGGTGACTGATAGTGAAGATGATGAAGTTGATTTCCAGTGGTTTGATTCTGTTCTGGTGGACATAAATTTTCTTATATAATTCATTTTTCTTCTAAAATTCTGTTGTTCAAAATGTCATATAGAAGAACTCTCTAAACATTGTATATACTCTGTTAATATATACACTTGCAAATATACAATATACATTTGTACTTTTTTATAATTTAAATCATTCTTGAAGAAACAAACAAATATGCTGAAAAGCGTAATCGACAAGAAAACGTTTAGAGTCAGTGAATAATAAACTGATGAAGGCATATTAGTTTCTGTGACCTTCTGTGGAAGCTTACAAATGAAGAGGAGATAAGGGTGTTTATTGCTCTAGTTATTCTTCAAGGAATCATAAAGAAACCTAATATATTTTTTACCATTCAACAAATTCTCTTTTGCATACTCTTATTTTTGGAACAATAATTGCTAGAGATAAGTTTATAAGATAATTCTCAAATATTTACATTTTTAGTCTTAGTAATCCTGATTATACACTATTTCTTATTTAAAAATTCTTAAACCTTGTGATAAATTTTGAGAGAAACACATTTATACTCCGACTGAGAGGCAAATATATATCAAATGACAAGCCTTCTCGTCATAGGAAACAGGAAGACTAGCGTAGAAGAGAAATACTCTGCCCTTAAAACGAGCCCGTGAATTTGGTCCAATGAAGAAGCTCATATTGCCGAAGAGAGCTGGATATCGTGTAGGGCATATATTGGCCGTATATTACAGAAAGGAGGATCTTCAGTAATCCATGTGCGTGTCCAGGCCTACCGAATGACTGCACCAAAGTTACTAAAAATGTTCCCTTACGGTTCTTATCCGTGAACCTCCTCGATCCGATAAAGATATTGTACCCTAGGAAATGAACAATTCCCTTTATGCCACTACCCCGAATTATTCCCAACAATCTTTGACTTCAAGAGCCACTCGATGCACGGTGCACTGTTTCGATTTAAATCCAGAAACAGGATTGTCACTAAACTGGTGTTAGCATAAGGGGAAGCTTCTAACAAAAAAAGGAGAAGAGATTTATAGCATAAATTCTTTTGAAAATCATGCTCTTAAATGGATGCGGAATAAAAATACGTTAACATGCTAAGCACACTCTGTGATAGCTCTATGGAGCGTGTAATTGTAGCTGGTAAAGAATGTATTAAACCTACTCTCATGTTCATGCACTGCATAAAGGAAAGAAAGGGGCAGATCATATGGCTAGTGTAGATTTAAATGGATTCAGATTTATAACGAAATCTGTCAATTCCGATGAAAAATAGGACCGAACAAAAACTATTACACAAAAGTTATTTTTTTTTTTACCGAATTGTCATTGGAGATGCAAAACTGCCACTGTAACATACAAAAAAAATAAAGAAAACACTCTGGAATTTAAATTACAACAAATAGGTGAGATAGTTTGAGAGAAAAAATACACTGCTGAGAAAGAGTATATTGTTCGCTGCCAAAGATCTGCATTTACCTCTTAGAGAAAACCCTGCTGTCTAACAGGTAGACACTTTTTCACACCAGTCGTGGACGAGTACATGATGAAAATAAAAATATCGGCCCAAAGAAGATGTATAAACCTACTGTGCTCCTTCAAAAGAAAGGTTAGAAAACAGTTTAATTCATGGTAATCCAACTTTGTGAAGTTCCCCTTTGTGTCAATTCAGCTTCACACTATAACGGTGCGATACCCGAAGTAGAGATTCACCAGAAGTAATAGCTCAGACGAAATTGAAATAAACACTCTTACGAGGTTGGGTTGCTCTAATGGTAAACTCGCTCCCAAGTCACTAAGCTCTTGGGACATCTAAATACATTGTACGAGTGCGAAGTGAGTGACAACCATATTATTTATTATAGAGTTACTACCTCGTACTCATTAACTGCCTTTCTGGTCCTGACAAGGCTTCAAACCCGCGTGTTAATTTCTTAAGCACGAGTTGCATCTTTTTACTACACCATCACACTGCCCATACGTTATGCCTTTCCGGCCTCATAATACCACTTACGAGAGCACGTGTCCGCGTGCGTGCTCATGTATCGCGCGTCATGTCTGACGACCTATCCCATTATGTCATACACACACACACACCCTGTTGCGCTGTTATATAAATATGGTATTAATTGAGGGCTACTATTGTCCACATCACACTTCATTCCGTCCCACTCATGGTTTCCCTACAACGCCCCCCTCCCCACCTACTATATTATCATCACTCTTCATCTAATCTCCTTTCTTATCTTTACTCTTCCCTTTATGTTTTCTTACTCACATTCATATTCGTTCTCTCTACGGTCCCCACACAGTACTCGTACTAAGTACACCTCCCTTACACCCACCTTACCTCATACCCCTACCCTATATCACCACAATAACTGTCTCATATATTATATATATATATATATACCCTATACCTACCCTCGACATTCGCTCTCTACTGATACTACTAATACTCACTCATACACAATATTGCTTATCCAACAATATGATTTAAGTCATAAATTATTTTTTTAGTAACAGCTGTCTTCGTTTTACCACGATCACGCGCTTGGAGCAGTCACGTCACTGCACTCGTCCAGAGAGACCTCAACACACAAACACACCTACATATAAATCCGCACTTCCTGTCCAACCCACTCCCCGATCTATTGAGTCTACAATTCGTTGTCTGTTGATCTCAAAATTGTGATCCTGATCTGAGTACTTACTTGATCCTATTGATTCAAGACGTACCAATAATTTATTTTTTGACTCAAAATTCCGGATGCGATGGGCCGATAATTTGAGAAAAAGTTGCGCATGTCTTAATCCCTCCCCTAATTTGCCAGGTTAGCCGCATTCAGTCCTACGACTCAGGAAACTGCCTTAACCAGGTCCCATTTACCGCCAACTGTCTCACAACCAATCTCATTCCGTGATTCTCTTGCCATTACGCTTGATCCCCTAAAATTCCTTTATTCCGTCCCCTTCTATATCGAAGTCTTCACTTCTTGGCTCACCCCTGGCCTCCAATCTCCAAGTTCATTTCTCCCTGGATGGCCCAGCCATTCTCACTGCTCCACGTAACCAGGTTCTTCCACCCATTATACTCCCGCTTTTTTGCGATTACCTTCTGCACATTGTCTCTTTATATTCTGTTTTTATATCTCCTACAACTCATTGCCCTCAACATAAGACAAAACTGTCAGCTCTTAAACCTGACTATGTTTACACCTAGTTCAGGCACTTGTTCGCTCATCTAGTCTTTAGATATGTACAATAATACGTTGCACCACCCCCGTCGGCCGCAAACCACTTGCCCTAACAAATAATGCCCCTATCACTCGCGTTTCCATCTTGCGTACTCCCCCATTTTGCCTTTTTTGTACCAGGTCACTCCATTAATTCTACTTCATATAATCCACCACTACATGTTAACTAATTATTTTATTTCACTTATGGCTTATCACGATATCGGCCAGTACTTCGTAAAAGGTAACCAACCAATTTTATGCAAACGGTGTTTAATCACTGTCTCTCGCTAAAATTTTAGTCTTTTATATTTTTATTATCATTTAAATATTTTTTGCAAAGTTGTCGTAACAGTAAAGCAAGAAAGCACAATGAAGTTTTTATTTAATGACCTTTCTAAGCTTAGCATTAAAAAAATATATATATATTTTTCTATCCAACTTTGATAGAAATGAGTCCAGAATTTAAGATTTCACAGATTTAAACAGTTTAAAATATAAATAAATTATAAAATGAACATATCCAGTAGTTATTTTTTTATGGAAGTGCCATCTTTAACATATTTATAACAGTAACTTTCTAATTTTCAGCACAATTATAATTTAGTTCATTAATTAATTTCAGCACAATTATAATTTAGTTCATTAATTAATTTCAGCACAATTATAATTTAGTTCATTAATTAATTTCAGCACAAGTTCGGCACAATCATACGAAAATTCAGCACAATAATACGCAAATTCTGTTCAATCACAAACGAATTGAGAGTAGTGACATGCAAACCTTCAGCACAATCCAACACGAATTCAGCACAATAATGCGCAAATTAATTACAATAACACTGATATTAGATTTAGCACAGTAATACAAATTCAGTACAATCATACACAAATTCGTAACAATGGCACTTCATACATGTTCAGATATGCGGGAGGCCCTTCTGCCGTAAGGTTTGTTTTTTAGTTCAGAGAATGCGCGGATTGTATTGAAAATAGGTAAATGATAAAAATTAGTGAATGAGAGTATGGATATTTTGCACGAATCCAATTCACTCTTGATTTACTACTGTACATAAGAGACAAATAACTGGTTTGGTTCCTTGGCGGAATGTTAGTACAGCCACTGTGTCTTATCTGTTTCTACTCAGGGAACTTTGTCATCCGATAAAAATCAAGAGCCCTCCTTTAGTTTTTTGACGTATCAAAAATAAGGTATGTATTTTGATAGGTAAAATCGAATAAGGACAAAAATGTGAAGATGAACAGCATGTCTTTGCAACTGTTGTAACAAGTACCATAAAGAACATCATTAAGTTTGGCTCCTATGGCAATTTAATTACAAACTTTCTTCTTCTACAGAAACTTTATCTACAGATTTCAGCCCTCTTGTTTTAGTATCAGAAATGAAGTGTGAAGAAAATAGGTAAAGAGAGAATAAATGAAGAAATGAATTATGAACAGCAGTCTTTCAACACTTGTAACTAAGTAATTCAGTAGACAGGTGACGGTTAGTGGTTTGGTTCATTGAAATCAGGTAATTTAGTATCAAACACATCACATCTCTACAAAGGAACTTTATCATACAGATATCAGACCTCGCGATTATTTTTTAGTATCAGAAGATGAGGTATTAATTGAGAAAATAGGCGTAAAAAGAATAAATTATGAAATCGAGATTTATGAAGCAGCAAGTCTTTTCCAAAACTGTTGTAATACTGGTATCTAAAAGACATCATTGGTTGTCTTCCTTGCGAAATGTTAGTACAGTTACTCTTTCTTCATAAAAGGACTGTTATCAATCTGATATCAGGCCCTCTTGTTTTTAGTATCAGAAATGAAGGTTGTATTGAAAATATGTAAAAGAGTAAATTAAGTACCGAATGAGGAGTAATGGAACAGCAAAGTCTTTCAAGCGCTGTTTGTTACTAAGTACCTAAAACATCAGTTCGGTTTCGGTTCCTTGGAGATTTATTCACACTTCTTCTTCTTCTATCAGGAACTTTTATCATTCAGATATCAGCCCTTCTTCAGTTTTAGTTATCAGAAATGAGTATGTATTGAAATACGGTAAAGAAGGAAAATTCAGATTATGAAATGAGATTATAAAACATGCAGTGCTTGTCAACTGTTTGTAACTAAGTATGCCCCGATTAGGAAGAATCATTGGTTTTGGTTCTTTGGAAATTTAGTAATTAAAAATCCATCTTCTACAGGAACTTTTATCATCAAAATATCAGCGCCTCATTGTTTTTAGTAATCAGAAATGAGGTATGTAATTGTAGGTTAATAACAAAGAAATAATTAGTGAAATCAGAATTATGAACAGGTAGTGCCTGTCACTGTTGTATACTAAGTAACATCAGAAGACATCAATTTGGTTTAGCTTCCTTGGAAGATTTAGTACAACGATCCATCGTTCTAATCAGTTACTTATCATCCAGAATATCAGACCCCTGTTTTAGTATCCGAAATGCGGTATGTGTTTTAAAATAGGTAACAAGAAAATATAATATAGTAGAATGAGAGTATGAAACAGCAGTCCTTTGGTCAAACTGTTTAGACTGAAGTACATAAAGACATCATTGGGTTTTTTGATTCCTTGGCGGATTAAGTAAACACACTCCTTCTTCTAGATTAATAAGGGATCTTTATCATCAGATTACAGTCACCTTTGTTTTATGTATTACGAAATGAGTATGTATTGTGAAAAAATAGGTAAAAGTAGAGAATAGATTAGTGGAAATGAGATTATAAACAGCAGTCTGTTTAACTGTTGTAAGTAAGCTAATAAGGAGCAAAAAGTGTATCATTTGGTTCTGGTTAATTGCGATTTAGTACAGAACTTTCTTCTTCCTAAGGCAGGAAGCTTATGTAATCATCAGATATCTGCCCTTCTGATTGTTATTTGGTAGTTCAGAAATGAGGTAATGTATTGAGAAATAGAATTAGACCCAGAGAGTAATTATAGGTGAAGAGAGTATGACAGCTATGTACTCTTGTTCAAAATCGTGTTTGTATTAGGTAAGTACCGGGGAGGCATAAAGACATTCAATTGGTTTGTGGGTTCCTTGAATTTGATTACCAGAACATAACCTTACTTAAAGCTACGGACTTTTATCATCAAATATCAGCCCTCTTGTTTTTTTAGTATCAGAAAAGAGGTATGTATTGAAATAGGCTACAAGTAATGTGAAATAAGATTATAGAACATCAGTAATTTTTCAATTGTTGTAACTAAGTACTAAAGACATCATTGGTTTTGGTTCCCTTGGAGAATTTAGCTACAAACATTCCTTTCTTCTACAGGGGAACTTTATCATCAGGCATATCAAAGCACCTACTTGTTTTTGGAGTATCAAGAAATGCGCGGCTATGGTATCTGAAATGAATAGGTAAAAAGAAAATTAATTAGTGAAATGAGAATTATGAGACTTGCAGTCTTTCCAATGCTGTTGTAACTAAGATACTTAGAAGACAATCAGTTGTTTCAGGATTCCTTGGCGATTTAGTACAGGAACTTCCTTCTTCACAGAACTTTATCATACAGATATTCGTGCCCTCCGTGTTATTTAAATATAAAGAAATGAGTGTATTATCGAAAATAGATGAAAAGAGAATATTAGTGAAAGGAGAGTATGAACAGCAGTCCCTTTCAAACTGTTGTAACTCAAGGTACTAAAAGAACATCATGTGTGTCGGTTTCCTTGGCGATTTAATAATCACTTCTTCGACTTCTACAGAACTTTATCATACCAGTAATTAAACCACTCTTCGTTTATGTAGTATCGAATGGAGGTAATGTTATTGAATACGGATAAAAGAGAATAAATTAGTGTAGAAATAGAGGATTATATGAAGCAGACAAGTCCTTTCAACTGTTCGTTAACTAAGTAAATAACGACATCATTGGTTCTGGTTTTTCTTGAGATTTAAGTACAAACACTTCTTCTACGGACTTATCATACAAGATTATCAGCCCTTTGTTTTTAGGTATCAGAATGAAGGTATGTATTTGAAAATAAGGTAAATCGTAGGAATATAAGTGAAATGAGATTTATGACAGCAGTTTTTCAACTGACCTGTCAACTAATTACCCTAATGGACATTTATTGGTTTGGTTCCTTCTGGAGCATTTAGTACAGCAACATCCTTTTTCTACAGTAAAATTTATCATCAATATCAGCCCTCTGTTTTTAGTACGCAGAAATTGGCCGGTATGCTATTGGAAAATAGGTAAAAGAGAATAAATCTAGTGAAATGAGAGTAATCGAACAGTCAGTTTTCTTTCAAACTGTTGTATCTAGAGTACCTAAAGACATCATTGTTGTGGTTCCTTTGATCGTTTTCCCTCTTCTTCTAACAGAACTTTATCATCAGATATTGCCCTCTTGTTGTTACAAGTATCAGAAATGGAGGTATGTATTGAAAATGAAGATCAAGAGAATAATTAAAGTGAAATGAAAGTATGAACAGCAGTCCTTTCCACTGTTTAACTAAGTACTCTAAGAACATCTATCTTCGGTTTTCTGGGTTCCTCTGGCGATATAGTACAACAGCTTAACCTTCTTCTTAAGCGAGGAACTTTATTCATGTCAAGATATCTGCCCTCGTAGTTGTTTTTAGAGTATCAGAGAGTTGAGTATGTATTGAAGATAGATAAAGAGAGAATAATAGGTGAAATGAAGAGTATTGAACAGCAGAATCTTTCAACTGTTTTGTAACTAGTAGCTAACTGGTGAACTGCGGCAGCATGCTGTCCTGGCAAGGATTTAGCAAATGGACGTTCGACGCAATCCAGCGAGTGCTCACTTGGTCCCCACCGTTGGTTTTTAAGTATAAGAAAATGCGGCTATCGTATTGAAAATAGGTAAACAGAAAATAATTAGTGAAATGAGAGTAGAACAGCAAAGTATTTCAACTGTTTGTCACTAAGTACCGGTAAAAGACATCATTGGTTTCGGCTTCCTTGCCATTATTAGTTACAAAACTTTCTTCTCTACAGGAACTTTATCATCAGATATCATCCCTTTTTGTTTTTAGTATCAGAAATGGGAAGGTATGTATTGAAATAGGTAAAAAGAGAAGTAATTAGTGAAATGAGAATTATCGAACAGCAGTCTTCAACTGTTGTAACTAAGTGAATAAAGACATCATTGGTTTGGTTCATTGGAGATTTAGTACAAACATCCCTCTTCTACAGGAACTTTATCATCAGATATAAGCCCTCTTGTTTTTAGTTCAGAAATGAGGTATGTAGTGAAAATAGGTAAAAGAGAATAAATTAGTGAAATGAGATTATTGAAACAAGCAAGTCTTTCAACTGTTGTATACCTAAAGTACCTAAAGACATGGCATTTGTTTGGTTCCGTTGCGAATTTTAGTACGATCACTTCCTTATTCTAACAAGGAACTTTATATCATCTGATATCAGCCCCTCTTGTTTTTGTATCCAGAAATGAGGGTATGTCATTGAAATAAGTAGGTTATAAGAAGAGAATTATTAGTGAAATAGAGGGTATGTGAACCACGCAGTCCTTTCAATCTGTTGTAACTTAAGTACCAGTAAAAACATCATTTGGTTTGGTTCCTTGGCGATTTATTACACACAAGCTTTCTTCTTCTACAGGAAACGTTATCATGGCAGATGAATCAGCCCTCTTGTTTCTTGAGTATGCAGAATATGAGGTATGTTGAAATTAAGTGGATAAAGCAGAGAGACATAATGTCAGTAGGAATATGAGATTAGGTAGGAGTGTAGACAGCAGTCTTTCAACATGTTGCTAACTAAGTCACTCTAAAGATCCAGTGTGGTTTGGATTCTGGTGGAAATTTTAGTACAGAAACATGGGACCAATCTTCTACAACAGGAACTTATATCCCATCAGATTTATCAGCCCTCCGGTAGTGGGTGATATTGTGTTTTTTAGTATCAGACGAATGCGGTATTATTGATAGGTAAAATAGATAATTCAGTGAAATAAGGATTATGACAGCCAAGTCTTTTCAATACTGGGATATTAGACTAAGTACAATAATAGACATCATACTAGTTTACGTTCTTTGGAGATTTAGTGGCAAACAAATCCATATCTTTCTCACGGTTACTTTATCATCAGATATCAGCCCTCTTGTTTTAGTATCAGAAATCAAGTTATTTTTTTTTTAAATAATAGGTAAAAGAAAATATAATTAGTGAAATGAGAGTCTGAACAATGAGCGGTCCTATTCACTGTTTTTAACTAGATACCTAAAGATACAATGCATTGGGGTGCTTGATCTCTTGGCGATTGTAGAACAGCTTCCTTCTTACTAAAGGATCTTTTAATCATCAAATATCAGCATCCTTCTTGTTTTTAGTAATCAGAAATGAGAGTGATGTATCTTGGTGAAAATCGGTAATAAGAGAATAGATTTAGTTGAATGAGGAATTAATGAACTACAGTTTTTTCAATCTGTTGTATGACTGAAGTATGTACTCGGTAGAGACAGTCATATGGTTTGGCTTTCTTGGCGATTTTACGTACTACTCACAAGCACTCACTTGCTTCCTAGGCAGGAACTTTCATCAGATACAGCCCTCTTGTTTTTAAGTATCAGAATCAATTGCGGTAATGGTGATTGAAATTAAGGTTAGAAGAAAAATAATTAGTGAAGATGAGATTATGAATTGTGCAAATCTTTCAGAAACTGTTGTAACTAAGTACTTAAAGACGACATCATCGGTTTGGTTCCTTGGCGATTTTAGTAACAAGAAGCTTCCTTCCCTCTAGCAGATCTTTATCTGCAGATATCTGGCCCTCTCTGAATCTTTCGTTTGTTTTTAATAAAAGAGAATGAGGTTGTATTGATGAAAATAGATGAAAAGAGAAGTAGACTTAAGTGTGATGAAGTTGAGACAGGCAAGTCTTTCACTGTTGTAAGACTAAGGTCGTCGTATAAGACATCATTGGGGTTTTGTTCCCTGTGGCGATCTTGAGTAATGCACTTCCTTCTTCTATCTAGGTACATTATCATCTAATATCAGCCCTCTTAGTTTTTAGTTATCTAAGAAATGAGGTAGTAATGAAATAGGTAAAGGAATAATTAAGTGAATGAGGGAAAGTTATTTGGAAAC
>JABUQX010079761.1:0-5000 GCA_015478945.1 Trachelipus rathkii
AAATATTAGAGCCTATATAGTATATAACTATATAGTATAATCGAGTATAATAGTATTATATTTAATTAATATATTATAAAATAGTATATAATAATATATAGCTATATAATATAATATATGAATATAATATTAAAATATAATAAATAATAGTATATATAAGAATTAATTATAATCCATAGTAATATATTCGGTTTGACAGCATATATTCACTACCTAGTAACTATTATAATATAACACATACTACAGATAACTATTATTGATTAATTGATATATATATATATATATTAATAGGTTATAAATTATTAGTATTAGTAAATATCTTAATTACTCTTCTTTCCTTGGATAAAAGTACTATTATATTACATAATCACGTATTAATATATTGTAATATATAGCATGAATATACTAGTATCGTATTGATGAAAGAAGTTGGTTATGGAGTTCACTAAAACAGAATTTGCCAAATTATTGCTTTTCACGATGCAGATATGCAAAATTTCGAGAAAGCGAATAAGTTTAATCTTCATCGAGAAACAAATATGAAAAAATAGATACGAAATGGAATTACGCCAGAGCATGTGAACTATCGTTTGACATTAGGAATATAGAGCGACAGAGACGAAAGGCAAAGGGAATAGGTGTTGATTCTCTTATTGGAAACTGGGGTAATGACGATAACTACAAATAAGAGCAGTTCCCTCCGTGAACGTGCGGAAATATATATACTAAGTATTATATATAATATTATATTTATATCAGGGGTATTATATAGATATTTTACTATACTATACTTAGTATATTATAGTTATAATACGTATATTATATATATGAATATAGTAGATATTATAATAGTAACTATATATATAGGTATCAGTATGATATATATAGCTTCCCCATAGTTTAGGTATATGCGACGCGGCACTGTGGCTCATGACGCAAGTAGATGGTAGGTAAAGGGCTTGAGTGTAAGCTAATTAGGGTCGACATCAGACGCTACATTGACTTATGATCGTGGTGGACAGAATGCGGCACTAAAAGACTGACTATACGTGAGAAACTGGTTAGCGGGATCTGTGCTGATTTTTTGATTTCACTTAAGAAGAAAACACCGATGCCGAACTTGTGAATTACACGATTATATGTTCTGAATACTGTCAGCTCATAATGTTTAGACATTCACTTTCATGAACTTAGCATTTTAAACGCCAGAGTCTTCTTATTTATAACACATCCCATTCAATTCCTGTTCAAAATACCATGAGCTGCCATATTGTTCCATCGCACAGGCACACACACACACATCAGTGTAGTTCGGATTTAAAAAGCATACATCAACCAGACCTCAGGAGCGATCCACACCACACACACAACACACACACATCATACAGCGAGCACGCACACGCACACACCCACACAACAACACACACCCAACACACAACCACACACATATATATATAGATATATAGTAGATATATAGATTATATTATATACGAATATATATTATATATATACTTATATATATAATACTAGTATATATATAAGTAGTAGTAGGGCTAAATATATACATATGTAATCAACGTAAACTGTCTCTTCTTCACCCATTACATAGCAAGGATCCCTACTGTGAAGACACTATTTCCCATCAAGCACGAAGAATGTATTCCAATGTTTTATAATAGTATTGTGATAACACATAATAGCGAAAGTCTTAAATTACTTTCTCCCTTTTTCTGATGTGCGTTGTAATAGGCAGAAGTGAGTCGTCAAGGTGGTTTGCTTCAAATTGACATATTCATAACGTTGATACTATTCATCCTTTCTGATCAGTAAGCGTAAATAAAAGACAGTTTCATTAAAAACTTAATGGTAGACAGCTCATAAACTACATTATCTATAATTCTAATTATATAATATATTACTATATATATATATATAAACCACATACCACACTACATATTATATAATTAGTAATAATAGTATTATATTTATAAGGTATATTTATATAATAGATATAATACTTACTAATATATATATATATAATGATCTATATTTGTATATTTTATATTATATATATAATATGAAACTATAGATCTATATAATATAATATATAGTATATATATATAGTAATATTATATATATTACTATATAGTACTATTATAATATATAGTAGAGTATAATTTATATATGTAAATAAATATAGAGTGAGAATATTCTATAGATAACGTATAATTATTATTTTATTATAATCATTAATATAGTATATATATATATATATATATAATCGTAATATAATCGTTTATTTTCTAAACTAATGATATAATATATAGGATTAATTAGTAAACTACTATACTATATAGTATAGTATATATATGGATATAGTATAGTATATATATTCTATAATATAATATATATATATATCATCATATTATTTAATATTATATATAATAATATGATATTTTTATAATTATATTTTACTATTATAGTATTTATATATATATATAAACTACTATATATAATGATTTAGTTCTTTCATTTTTTCCTAATGCTGGATAAATAATCTGCCAAGCATACTCTAAAAAGTAATAAGAAATACGAGCTAATGCTCGATATCATAATTTGAATAAGTTGAAGTAGGTTGTACGTGATTATTTATCTGATCTTTGAAACTGAGACGCAATAACAAGAGAGGAGTAGAATAAATATAATAAAGTAGTAGTAATATTACTTTTATCACTTCATATATTAACATATTATATATTAAAATACTATATATATAAATATATATAGATATATTAATTATATATATAGTACGTATATTATATATATATAATGTATATGGTTCTACTACTGTAAATATATGTAAATTTTCATTAATTGAAGTATAAGTAAATATACATCCTATCTCGGTAGCGCAATAATTTATATTAATTATAATACTTATATATAGTTATATATATTATATGCTTGAGATAAAAGCGTCAAAATTATTTTCTATACTAGTCCAACTGCTTAGAGCTCTACTCAGGTCACGAGCATTTTATTTTTACTAGCATCTATTTTATATATAAAAGGTTCTTCTTCCTTGCTGCTCTTAAATGCAATTGATTGACTAACCTTCCTCCGTTTCATATTATTGTGAGCTGTACGTGGAACATCAATTCTGTTAGTTACTTCGTCAATCTACCGTCGTAGAATTGAGGATGGGTGAGTTTTTAGATATCTGTGTTCAGAGGTGGAGAGTATCTTTAGGAGTCGCACGTTGTGAGTTGGATTAAAACTGACTAAATTTATGCTTAACAATCCAAACTATGTGACTTGCATGATCATATTATTCTTACATAAAAGTCGTAAAAATTTTTGATATTTCAATGAAATGACTTTACTAAGTCTTGTGGTTTCAAACTTAGAGCACGGTGCTCTTTAGCCGATTATTAAAATGATCACAGAGATTAATTGCAAATTCGGAGCTTTGTTTATGTCATTTGCAATGTGGCAGTTCTCAGTTTTTCATTAAGCAGAAGTATAGTTCTGTTTGCAACCCCAAACTGTTTGAGAAAAATTTTCAATCGATGTTAGTGAAATCTTTCAAAATCACCCTCATATAGTTCATATGAATTTAATAAACATGATGGAGGGATTTCTCTTTGATGTCACACAGCCACCACAATAGGAAGAGGTGGAGGACGCAACAAAAAAGATGAAGATATAATTGACAACTTATAACAGATATCCTCTTGAATTAAGATGATAGTATGCAAAAAATTTGAAGATTTTTGAGAAAGAGAAGGCTTCAATAGTTTGTCTACATTTCTAGCTCCTCTAAATTAAGCAATTGCCTTATAATGATTAACTCTAAGCTTACGAAAAAATACATAGTCCTGAAACGTTTCCCACCATCTGAGTCTTCCTAGTGACGGAACATTCCGTCTTATGTTTTCTCGTATTTGCTTTCCCCTGAGGAATTACTCATTCTCCTTTCATCTTTCTAATTAAATGAGTCAAAAGGAGTATTCTTACTCTGGCATGTCGAGCAGGGAGTTCGAAAAACTAGACTCAGTGACGACGGGAGGTCCAGCTGTTCTTGAAGGATCACGCGCCCAGCGTGAGGGGAGAGTAAAAATCTCTTTGACTACTCATTCATATAAGTATAGGGTATTGTCTCCCCTTGGTTATCTCAAAATAACTGCCGGCAGATTAATGATTCTTTCACAACATATGAGGCAAAAAGATTTTAAGATGTGGTGTATTTCTGATGATGAAAATGGAACACGTCAATGAACACACAATGCCCGTTGGATACCTTTTCCGCTAACAACTGCTGATACATATCTAAAAGCTAGACTAAATGTATGGTTGACTCTATATTTTGATATTTAAAGACATAAGCCATCCAAAAAGAAATTGTGACTCGTTTTAAAAATAATAATTGTACGGATAGGAACTTAAGGAATCAGATACCCCTAAACCCCCGTAGATAGGCGGACTGGCTTTACCGTCGTTTAAGATGAATTAGTATATAATATGATAGATAATATTAATATATGATATATATGATACATCTACAAAAATAGTATATATAATGATATTATTTCAATAATTATTTATATACAACTCAACATTATCGATGACATAAATACATAATTTATTCAGTAATACCCTAACATCAATATTTATATATAATTATTACAGTATATATACTATATATATCGTATATATATATTCTTATATTATACTATAACATAATATAAAGGCCACATCCTTAACTATCACATTCAAATTTTTAAACAACGAGAGAGTGCAAGTTGTCTGGCAGTTTGTCCTTGTGGTTTAAGATACCTTGGATTGTAATCATTCTTATTAAATCCGTGTCATAACGCCTGTTTGCAAGTTAGTGAAAGCCTAAAATAAGGTTTTCTCTTCTTCTCGTCCCTGCATTTTCTCACTCATGTTGTTTCAGGTAAAATTTTTGCTTATAATCACCCCCAAATATTCATTTCTAA
>JABUQX010079761.1:15000-17500 GCA_015478945.1 Trachelipus rathkii
TCCCTCCCTCAGAACTCAATATTTATCCCATCCTCACCAGGAGTTTTTCCTCCTCTTCATTTTCCTTAACGCCTCCTCAGATTCCCTCTCCTCTTCTCTCTCCCCTTCCTCTTCCGACTGCACTTCCACATTCAACAACTCATCAAAGTACTCTATCCACCTTTTGTTCTTTTCCACCGGGCTTAAAAATGTTTCTCCATTTTTGCCTTTGATATTACATACTCTCCTCTTCGCTCCTCTATACGTTCTTGCCAATCTAAAAATCTTCTTCTTGCTTTCTTCATATCATCCCATCATTCCTTTGCCGCTTTCTAAAGCCACCTCTCCTTTGCCCTCTCTTCACTCTCTCTTCGTTGTCATTTCTGGCCCCACGTTACACGCCTCAAAATTTTATATATATATATATATATATACTATATATATAATATATATATAATATATATATATATATATATAATATATATATATATACCTACTATTATATATAATATATATATATAATAGTATATATATTATTAATATATATATATATATATATATCTATATAGTAATATATATACAGAAATCGAAATTCAAAATTACGATTATTTCCATAAACTCCCATGATAAAGATGACAAATATTTATTTTATATGCATTTAATCAAATGTAGTAAACATCCGCACATCCTCATTTTTCAAAGAGGCGAGTGCGGATGCGGATGCGATGCGTGATGTGCCGTTAAGTGCAGGATGCGGAGCGGCATGCGGATGTCAATTTAGGTGCGGATGTTCCGCAAATGCGGATGGCGGATGCGGATTTTTCAGTCCATATATATATATATATGGGAAAATTGCACTTTTAAATCACCTTTCGAATCACAGAAAATTTTCTAAGTTTAAAAAAATTTTTAAGTTCAGAAAATTTAAGTTAAGATAAGTTTTTTAAAAAAATTCTTTAGTAGCAAGCTTCTGGAATTATGCCAGAAGCTGCCACTAAACAAATTTCTTAAAAAACTTAACTTACTTAACTTTCTGAACTTTGAAATTTTTTTGAACTTAGAAAATTTTCGGTGATTCGAAAGGTGATTTAAAAGTGCAATTTTCCCATATATATATATATATATATATATATATATATATATATATATATATTATATTTATTTTCCTATATAAATATTATATATCTATATATATAAAAAATTATAATATGATATATCAATATATATATATATATATATATATATATATATTATATTATATATTATTATATATAGTTATATATATATATATATATATATATATATATATATATATGAATTTTTTCTTTGACTTGTATTTTTATTTGATTACATTATGTTACAGTGAATTCAGTCTAAAAGTACATACATTTTCGCTGGATATTTAATTAACATTTGGTCCGGCATAATATTGATGTGCTGAGTTAAATAAATATTTCAATTTTGTCCATGATATTTGCTCTTTGTGCAGTGCTGAATGTATATTTTCCGGTTGTCCGTGAAGATGTACCTCAAAATCTAATATTCTAATTCAGTAGTTCGCCAAAGGTTGTTACGTCATTTCTCACTCGCTATGTACACGATGTATTAATGAGCAATGCTGCAGATGTGTGGCATTTATTTGATAGTGGTAGTGAAGAGGGGGGGGGGGTTGGCATCATGTTTTCTATTCGAAAAAACTTGTTTAAATAACTCTGACTTTTTTTTTATAACAATTGATGCGGCTTTACTGCACTAAAGCAAATGATGGGCGTCACTGATTTCGTTTAAAAATTATATTTATATCCTATTTTAAAGTTAAACTTGGATATCAGAATTAATCAAAGCATCCACATATCAAATAATGAACATCTTAGACTTCATAATTTAGATTCAGAATTTGACTAATTCATCACATAGATGAGTTTCCTGTTCCTACCTTCATAGGGTACGCAACACACTCGAAGAAGATCAAGATATGAAAGTTCTTCATGAGCTCGACTATATATTATATATATATATATATATATATATATATATTAATATATATATATATATAATATATCAAAATATATATATATATATATATATATTATAATATATATATATATATATATATATATATATATATATATATAATATCAGTGAGGATTTTGAATACCTTCTCCATCTGCGACACCTCAGTGATTTTTTTTTTAAAGTTCACAGCTCACAGGCATGGCCCTCTATTCTAGGAGGGGAACTTCTCTAGTTAATTTCTACCTAGAATCCGGACTAGGGATCGAACCCGCGCCCTTTCCATGCGACTCTGTTACTCTACCGATTGAGCTACGGTTTGAATGTTTTAATTCGTGATCTCTTCTGCCCTTCAAGAAAATTAAAAGATTTTTTTAGCTTTTATATTGCGTGAAAAAAAAATCTACTGCATCCTATGACATAAGAACATTTAGAACAAAAATTAAATGTGAGAATGCTACTAGTTCCATGCTATCTTTAGCTTGGATTAATTTTTATATTTTATATT
>JABUQX010079762.1:0-2500 GCA_015478945.1 Trachelipus rathkii
TAGCCTAGTAATTATTGTATTTATAAATTTTTCATTTGATTGTTAATCACATAAATAGTACTGAATACGATGTATTGTTTACCTATCATTCGTTGGTCAATTGCAATTTTGGAGAGAGAGAGAGAGAGAGAGAGAGAGAGAGAGAGAGAGAGAGAGAGAGAGAGAGAGAGAGAGAGAGAGAGAGAGAGAGAGAGAGAGAGAGAGAATGTAATCTGGCTCATATCATAAGTAAATGACAAAATTTTTAAAAGCATTCTTTTCCCGCTGAATGATTTTTTTTTAAACAATAAATCATTAAAAATTAGCTTCTACCTATTCCAAAAGCACATTTTTTCCGCTTAATATACGAAATTTATTAAAAACAATAAAATTCTTTAAAAATATTTTACTCAAAATTTCAGATTTCCTTAGAAAAATAAAACACATCTTATTTTAAATCACTTCTCGAAGGGAAGCTATTTGGCTATTTTACTTTCTCAGCGCCTGTACGTGACGTCACTAACTGAAGAATTTTATCTTTTGCACATTGAAAGAAATTGAAAGAAAATAATAAATCAAGCAAATGTATGCTTTTAATAATAATAATATGCAATAATTTTAAATAAATTTGGAATAAATATTCAAATTTAATTAATATTTCTATGATTCAAAAATAATTAAGTGAGCAAGTTTTTTTTTTTAAATAGCCATACCTGGAAACTATCTTATGAGCGAAGTGCCAATTTTTAAATTTAAGATATATATATATATATATATATATATATATATATATATATATATATATATATATATATATATATATATATATTATATATATATATATATATTCGTGAATCGTAAATTGTATGGCTGGAAGGTTGTTGCAGTTATATATGGTAAATTTAGGTCATATTATAGATAGAGGATCGGCGTGAATTTATACTCTCGACTACTTACACCAAAATTATCATTTCTGCTACTATTGTCACAATAAAAACTACTACTACTACACTACTACTACTACTACTTTGCAAACAATGATTTTAGGTTTCAACTATACTTCCACAGCTATTACTAATATTGCTTTTACGGTTCCCAATAATAATAATAATAATAATAATAATAATAATAATAATAATAATAATAATAATAATAATAATAATAATTAAAAGAGATAAATAAGGAAAATTAGGTGAAATTAAAATAATAATCTCCCACATGATATCCCATAAAAAAAAATAATACTTTTCAGGAGATATTTGAGAATGTTTCAAAAGTAGGAAAGCAGTTTCACTGTTTCAGTAGTATTTCTGTATTGGGTGAGTGTTAGGCATATTGAGGAAAGTTATATATATATATATATATATATATATATATATATATATATATATATATATATATATATATATATATATATATATATATATATATATATATATATAAGAGAGAGAGAGAGAGAGAGAGAGAGAGAGAGAGAGAATTACTTTTAAATTTATAATTACCTATTTTATTTATAATAGTTTTTATTAAATAAAAAGAAGACAGTAAAATGCAGAAAAGAAAAGGGATAATATAAATGGGAATTGTGGGCTTTTTCTTAGGCTCTTTTTTCTTCATGATCATTAATTTTTACAGTCAATGAGTTCAATAGGATTTGGATGGGGATTTACATCTCCTCTGCTCTCTCTCTCTCTCTCTCCTCCTGCTCCTCTTTTTCTTCATATAATACATACATATATATTATATTATACATATATATTATTGTTATATTATTATTATATTATGCTATTATACATATATATATATTATTATTATTATATATTATTATTATATAGTTATTATTGATACATATTACAATACATATTATTTCGCATATATAGCCATAGAAGAGAATTAAAATATATATATATATATATATATATATATATATATATATATATATATATATATATATATATATATATATATATATATATATATATATTAAATTGAAGTACTATTGAAAAGAAAGATTGAATTAAATTTTGAATTAGATAATCTTCTAAATTATCTTAATAAATTTCTAACAACCTAAAATGAAACATTTAATCATATTAACAACCTTTTATTACAAATAATTGAGTCAAAAACCAGTAAAAATCTAATTTTTATTGGCTTTTTTCCAAGTGACGTGTTGCATATATTTTTTTTTATATGACGACGAGTGTTGCCAAACGCTGCTTGGGAAAAAAATATATTTAGTGATAAAAAAAAAATATTTAGTGAAAAAAAAAAACTTTTTTAGTTCTAAAGAAACTAAAATAAAATTTAAGTTTAAAATAAAATAGTTGACATTTTAGCATTGTATATTTTCTTTTAAAGTTCTTTAACATATAATAAATACTACATCTTTTTTTTTGTTTTTTGTTTTTTGTTTTTTTTTGCTCTTAAGACGTGCCAGTAAATATATTCGCGGAGACGCAGGCAATCGTTTGCAGCCAAACATAGAGCAGTCAACGACCGCTAGAAATTGTATGCAAGC
>JABUQX010079762.1:7500-24932 GCA_015478945.1 Trachelipus rathkii
TACCATACCTTCGAGCTGGTATAGGGGTTTATAGATATTAATATCCTACCAACCAAACGATGGTCCGATCCAGCGAATCACTGATGGTATAATACTTTTCAACGTCTCTTACCACTTTCCTGTTGTTAAATTAGTGTAAGGTTCAATCACTTTGACTTAATCTCGTGTAAGGCTCACAATCTATTCCACCTGTATCCATATGTTGATGTGGATATGGGTGTGGTCTGGATGTGTAGGTCCATTTATTGCGAAGTCACTATGCGCAAATTATGTATTAATCACTGCCAACTAACTAATTTTTTACCGCAAAATATTCATACAACTCTCATCCCCCCCGACGTTTCTTTCCTCCTATTTTTCAAAACGCCCCCACTGCTAACGCGAACCTAAAATGGAGTTGCAAACGACATCGAAAACAGTTTCATTTGGAAGTCGTTTGACCATTGGTCTTTCCGATTTTCATAATTATCAATGCAATTTTATCGATTCTTGTTTTGACGATAAACTCTGTCCTTGAGGTAATCCCAATAAAAAGAAGTCCATTGGCGTAAGATCTGGGGAACGCGCAGGGTATTCAATACTACCCCTTCGTCCATCCATGTGTTTGGAAATGCTGCATAGAGGTGAGCTCTTACATCGCGATGTTTAGTTGGGGAAAGTGCTGCCATCTTTCTGAAAGTAAATCACATTGCATACCAAGCGATCATTTACGTCATGGTGGACTCGACGAATCTACTGCAGCAATAGAATTAGGTACCTGTACCCCCATCGACCCGCTACCGTTTAAAAAATAAAATGGTTCTAAATGAATGCCCAATGCTGAATCCCACACCAGCACAGTTACTTACCTGGTATGTTTAAAATGGTGTTCGACTTTAAAACATGGGGATTTACAGCTTACCATAGTAGGTCAATTGTGGCGATTTATCGATTAATTGTATTATTAAACGTGTCCCCAGCACTTCAGATGAAAATTTTGTGTGGAAACCTTGCATCTTCTGCACATTTTAGCCAGAGTAACATTTCCACAAAATTGAATTCTTCCGGTACCGGATCGTCTTCAATTGAGAGCATGAGTAGGTTTTGGTAACGTAGTAATTCCATGCGTAAGACACTTCATAGAATAAGATGGACGCTATCTTTTAGATATTGTATCATCCCTAGCCGTTGTCGAGAAGATTTCCTTGTAGGTGATTGGATGAGGAGGTTTTCCTGTACCGCTCTTTCTTTGCATAGAGGTGGGATGTACGGGTGGTCATCCAGACACGTTTCTTGTGACGTTGTGAATCGAGTTCCCATCAGCTTTCAATTTCCTCTCTGATGCGGGCCAATTGTCCGGTGCATTGGTGCGTTTATCGAACTCTCTTACTGAACCCGTTCATTTATTGCAACTTCCATTAGCGTTTCCGTGTGGTTTTACAATAACATTTAAAAGGGTATAACTATTCTCCTCTATTCAAAGTCACTAAAGTTGATACTCTACTGCCATTTCACTGTTACAGTAGTTACACACCTTAAAAAATACAAAAAGAATAATCGATTTGATAATAGACTTATCTGTTCTGTTGAGAGAGAGCAAAACAATTCTTTGTTATATTTAATTGTTGCGATCATGAGTTCGATCATACTTGTATGACGAGGCTCCCATAAGTATAGGGCTCATATTTTAATATTCATAATATATAGTATATCATTTATATATAGTTAATATAGTCTACTAGTACGTATATATATATATGATATATATATATAGTATAATATATATACGCATTAGTTATAATATATACCGATGCGTGCGGGTGCGCATTATAAAAAAATATTTATATCAAAATTTAATACACATTTATATGAGAATACGACACTATTATATATATTAGTTGATGCTGCAGTGCCAATTTTTTTTTCGCAATCCGCGATGCGGAATGTGGATGTTGATTTTAACAATTCGCGGAATGCGGATGTCGGTACGTGGCGGTAGTGTGACGGATGATTTAATATAAATATTAATATATAATAGTGCAGGAGTGCAATGATTGACTGAAAATAAGATAGTACAAATCGAGAAAATAATTAGTGTAGTGCGGTATATATAGCTATATCTAGTATATATATTATGAAGTCGTCATATATATATATAATATATATAATAGTATATATAATATATATATATACATACACTTATAAGTATTATACTAATCCTGACATTTCTTATAAATATAAATTCAAGGGGAAGTTTTAAGGGGCACCACAAATTCTATTAAGTAGTAATTTTTTACTCTTTTTTGTATATATGGGTTCGGGAATTGGGGACTTAACTCAAATGATTCTCATCAACATCTTTTCCCTACCTCTCGATACTATAATGAAGAGTTTTTACATGAATATATACTTTTTTGCACTAGTAATGAAATATTGAAATTCAAAAATGGGAAGGTTGTTGCTTGAGAGCGAGATCAATTTTCTGCCTTTTCCACGCGAGAGATCGTCTTTCTCTTTTCAAATACATATTTAGCCCACCATTGTTAAAATACTTCTCATCACTTGGAACACACAAGTATTGAGGACAGTATAGTTTATTTTTATATCCTATTGGCAAGTTTACTTTAACGTGGTAAACATTTATTATTGCATTTTGCTTAATTTCACTCCACCAACTGAATAGTATAACTGAATTTGATTTGTTCTAGTCCGTTTTTATGTTCTATTGAGAGTTATGATTAAAGATTTATACAATCAATTTGCACTGCATCTTTTGATACATTGACGTGTGTTTATCTTCAATCATCTACTGGATACTGTAAGAATAATCTTATCCAGTAATCTGTTATTGGTATTATCTTGTAGAAAATGTTGATTCTGAGTATATTTCTAAATATTTTTATCTTTTAATCAATGGATGGTAATTAATAGACTGTTCGGATTGAAGTTTTCCTTCAAGTTTGCTGCAATGCGTTGGGAATAAACATTTTAAATTAATTTCCACCGACTGATGAGATCATCATTGAATCTAATCGTCTATTTTCTTGGTGATAGTTTCAATCATTTGCACTACATCATTTAGTAATGCCTGTGGTTTCTTCATTCACTACTGTTGAGGCATACTGATAGATATTCTTTTATCCAGTAATCTGTTATTGATTTACTTGTAAAAGGTATTGGTTCTGTAGATTTTGTTTTTATTCCTTTTAATGGGATGGCGAATATAAATATGACTCTCAGTCCATCGAAGTTTTTCAACGCAACACAAAGTTAACGATTTAACCTTGTTCTAATATCGTTACAAAAAAAACTGGCTTTATACGGGAATCTTAAGTAAGTTGCAAATAGTATGAAGGTCAATTAATTTCACAAAACCAAAGAGTTTTTCTACCTCTAGTTTAATCACATCTTTATCTTTTAAACCGTCATCATTTTCATTTCTAAGATGGTTCAAAATGCTTCCCTTAGCGTTGAGATTAAATGGTATTACATAAGAGACAGAAGCTGTAGAGGTGCTGATTTCTTTTGGTCAGTTTCTCAATATGGTTTCACATAGCTATGCAAGTGTGATATCGAATGTCATAATTTCCAAAATTAATAAAATTAGGTGAGCTTCAGGAGAAAATACCGAAACTGGCGTACCGAAGGAGAGAAGTTCTTTGCACCAATATTCGTTCTACGCTAGCGATGATAAGTGTACTATTCCAGCGAGTTGGCATGTCTTTGATACATTAAGATATGGAGTATCAAGCCGTTTTTGAATTGCCTTCAGCCTCATGAGCAATTATCAATTTCATTGTTTCATCGATTTCGAGTCTTTATACTATTTTTATCACTACGGGACAATTCTTTATCCTAAATCTCAACAATAAAATCCGGCGCAAACATCCGCAGGGCAAAGCGAGGCTGCGAATCTTTAATAATGGATATCTAATTAATAATGGTGCCGGATGCAGATGCGGATGCGGATAGTTTTACCTGCATCAGCTAAAAATTAGTGATAATCTATAGGGCCTATCGAGGAATATATATATATAGCGGTAGTTTTATTATTATTACCCCACTTAATATAATTAGTATAAGTACAAAAGCACTATATATATAGTACTATATTAAATATATATAATATATATATATATATATACTAAATTATAGATACTTACAGTTATAACTAGTTTATACTATGAATGGTAGTATAATATATTCTATATATAACGATATAGACTATAAATACGAGATTCATTAAAGAAGAATAGCTTTGCTCTCAGCAGTATCACGTCTTCTCTTACACTGCTCGATAGCTATATCCAAACTTACACAGACAGGAAACCTTTCATGCATTTCACATAGAGTCTCTGGATACGATATGTGGCTCTCTATCACTTTACTGATTGAGCATAAATTATGAGTAAGAGAGGAATTAATTAATTATATATATATATATATATATCAGCTTTCAAATTAGCACTTTCATAATGCATTAACATATTGTATTTTTAATTACGTAGATATATATTATAAGATTTCGTTGGATGAATATATACATAATAATAGAATATAATATTGGTTGAATTACCACGAAGGCAAGCTTCTTCTCACTGTCTTTGTGTATACGGAATATATATATATATAATATTATATATATATATATTATAATATATATATATAATATATATATATAATTATTAATATATTAATATATATATAATAATTATATTAAAAATATATAATAATATATATATATAACAATAATATTATAAAAAGTTTTTAAGCACTTATCAACTCAAACTCTAATGAAATGTATAAAGAACAAAGCTATTTAAATCACTTAGAAATATTTAAAAATTAAGAGAAGTTTATACATTTCGATTAGAACACTCACTAAACTTTAGTCTCCTCTTAGAACCTAAATGATAAAATAGTTAACTCTTTAAAGATTCGGTATGACAAAAAATAATTATCGAATACTACAACATAAATGATAGACACAAAATAGAGATCGCATCACACACAAGTAAAGCTTATCAGAGGAATACAGAAAGACGAGAGCAAAGCTTGTTATTTTCCATATTAATCACCGTCAAGCATAATGTTATCTTTTCAGATAGGATGACCATGACTCATGCCTATGTTCAACATATATATGGATCGAACTAAGATTCATACCATACAAATCCTCTCTCATCACTAAGTACTTATTCAAATGTTATCCTACATTAACTAACTCATCAAGTATTACTAAACTTCGGTTCATTGACAATTTACATCCATGAAATCAGCGGATTTTAGAACGTTATCTTTGATAATTCTGCATTCCGATCTATGACTAAAGCTAGGCAACAGCACTTCGAATTTCCCTTTTCAAATAAAATACAAAAATAAACGTCGCAAATTGAGTAGCCGTCTTATAGCGAGAACAGATAAATTTTAGCTTTGGTCTTTTGATTTAACAAAATTAAGGGTATCGTACGGTTGAAATATTTGAGAATGTGCGCAAAGAGACAATGCGTATGAGGAAGTAGTATAATGAGTGGAGAGGGGAGGGGCGCATGGATAAGTGGTTTGGGACAAGAATCACGAATAAACGAAGATAAGTATAGTCCCTCTACCGACCTAGTTAACCTAGACTAGAGGAGATTATCATCCAATGGTACACCCTGGTATATCAATTTGAAGCTATATAGCTGTTAAGTTGAGGCCAGTTAGGTAGTGTATTCTATAAAGAATATGAGTTACCGCTGTGTATGAAAGTGTGTATATATTGCAAGAACCATCATTCATCAATAGATGAGAGAATAATGAAGAGCAGTATATTGAGTCCGTTATAATAATAAGAGCGATATGAAATAGAGTGCGCACAAAATTCGTGAATTTTAAATAACGATAAAAACTATAACCTTACTAATTATCATTTAAAAGGTAACATGTAAATTGTATGGAAATCACTGCTAGATGCGGGAGACGTATCTACATAATATACATATATATTATGTCCCCTGCTTATAAAAATAGTATAGACACCCTTAATATTAATAATATATCAATTATATATCAAGGAGATAGGCGTGAAAATTCGAATGTGCCTCAGAAAGTATTCAGTAAACACCTCAAACCTATATTTTGTAAGCTTGTATATTAAAATAGAAGTAATTATATGAAAACACTATACCAATAAGGTCACGTAAGAAATATCAATTACCTTATAAAAGAATTATAAGGACAGACGAAGGTTTGAGTTAAACTGTGATTACAAAACAGATGATCTCTAATTTCTTTACTCAATTTAAGTATTATTTGTGTCTGTGCTCAGAAAATGTGAGAATATTATTTTGCTCAGTTGTGATATATAGATGAGATAGCAGTAGTATAGCTTTATGTATTGAAATTGAGAATATACATCATTGAGAGTGTTCTTACAATGTTGCCCCATGTGCATGTGTTTCAGAAAAGGTCCAATTCAAAAAATGGTGCGAGAGAAGATGGGTCAGAGGTATAGCTAATGTGTTGACCATCCAAGGGTGCCTATTATCAACTTATCTATTTATGCGTCACACTCACGAGTTTTGTATATCTGCTCAGATAATGCGAATGTCATTTAGAATATCATGTTAGTAACCATTTTTACTGAGGACGAGGAAAATTATGATGAGTAAAATGCGACAAGCATATTTGTGAGTTGGAGAGTTGATGATGAAGTCAATTAGACAATAGACATGAGTGAGGATTCATTATTTTATATATAATATATATCAAGGACGAGGCCATGTAAAGTGGTCATACACTATACATCTAAGATATTTCAGGAAGGTGAATAGGTAAACCAAGAAACAGAGCAACTAGTAAAGAATGATCGCCAGTAGAGACAGCTTCTTTATGAAAAGCTGATTGAACGAACAGGAAAAAATTTATTGAATAATTGAGATCGCATTGGAATAACTTAATACTATCCTGCTACGATGAAAGATTCGATAACTTTAGTAAAGTTAGACTGAGGCATAAAGTAGTATGAGTATTTATGAGCACTGATAAGTCATTGAGATATATGTTGACTTAGATTTTGAGGTGTGATTCCTCTTCATTTTTCGAGATAACTCAATGGATAGCGAGTTAGGACTCAGAAAGTATAAAAAGGGCCAAGAGTATGTTTTATATATAAGAAACTTCAGTTAATTATTGAATTTGAATATTAACTAAAGTGACATGAGATATGACATTTAGTCGTGTAGATAACAGCTACAAGTGTTTAGAGAATCAAAAAAGGTTAAGTGATAATGATCCCTAGGCCTATGGATACTGACGACGCTTTCTTACGTGGTCTGATGTAAAGCTCAGTGTCTAGAAAGACAGGAGCTTTATGAATATTATCAGCGCGTATGGAGAGAAGTCTCACAAATATTTCACGACACCTAATTTATAGAATTAGTAAGGAGGAGGTGAGAAGAAACGAAGGATATATAAGTGAAACACCTCCATAGAGATATCGTCCTAAACGGCGGTTTGGTGGTCGAGGAGTGAGAGAGCACAAGGTGTAATAGACGAGCACATATTAACCGAGTTCGCTTAAGTGAGAAGTTAAACGGCATCTTTGGTACCGTACCTTCGGACCGAAAGATATAGCAAGAAAAGAGATAGGAGCTCAACAACACCAGGATGGACAACAGAGCCGTAGAAAGAGTAGCCATTACATGAAAGTTCACAAAGCGATTCCATAATTAATCCAATACAAATATTTCCACTAGAAGAGCCGCGACGATTGACGAGCACAGGAGAGAGACACCAGGGCACAACAAGATATGAGTGGCTAAGAGTCAAATTTAAGTTTTATTGAGAAGATTTATATATAATTAAAAAACACGAAAATGTTATTAGTCTTGAAGTATGTATATTAATGAGGGATTGATATTGAAGTACGATTCTTCTCTTCGAGAGCATAGGACATAAGCATGAAGAAGGTATAGCACCAAGACGCCTCTTCACACACTCTGTGAAAATTGACAGGTCACATCGGTCCGAAAGAAGAAAGGAGCAGTCCCTAGCTGACTAATAGAACGAGAACAAGCAAAGTTATTTTAACAAAGAGTTATTAGGTTTAGTTGAAGGTAAAAGATCATGGGGTGCACGCCTCCATGCCATGAAAAAATTAGCTCCTCAGGGCGCTATGCGCACTATTAGGTAAGGAGAGCCCTTTCACCGGAAGACGACTATCATGCTACCAAGATGGAGGAAAGCCTCTCTCAGACAACAGCTTCAGAGGAGAGTTGATTAATAGTTCACAATAGAAATATGAAGAAATTCGCACGCTTCAATGTCCCACACACCTATAAGCAGGAACATCACTAAAGAGAAGTCAGAGTCAAAGATATAGCCGGCTCGGTCGCTCGGTGAGACACCGAGGAGAGTACACTTATACTTAAGACTCCAGAGAATATATTTGAACATGAATATGATGATGGAATAAAAAAGAAAATAATAATATGAGAGAATTATTTTGAGAGTTGCATTCGACGCAAGTGAAGCCTATCAGGCCCAAAAACATTTAAGCGTATCATTGGTAAAAATCGAAGAAGAGTTAAAAAAGTTGGAGATTGTTAATTAATAGTAGTAGTAGTATGATTATTAATATAATGTGCTCGCGTAGAATGTTGGGAGTATTATCATCTATCCTATCAGAGAGAAGATTTGATGTAGTTGTCTAGAAAGTGGGTGATGTTACACATCTTTGCATCAGAGGGGTTATTATTGCTTGTGCAGGTAGATAATAGAAATCAGGGTGTGTGTCAAATTAGTTCTATAAGATTTCGAAAATTTATATTTAATAGCGATATGTATCATAATGTAATAAAGTCATATTGGCCGTGAGTAGAGTCACAGTCGGTTAGAAAATGTATATCTTCAATAGAATGATGGATTATCGAGAAAGACGATATTTGTGTATCTGAATTTATTATATTAGAGCTTCACCATTGTAGCCAATTAAGGTTTTCCAAATATTTCGTGAAGAACACCACACAGATTGCAATAAGAAATCACGAGGAGACGTATAGACATACGTATTAGCGCTACACTATATGAGTAAGAGACTTCAAAAACTTTTTAGGCTGAAAGAGGAGTCTTGACGTCGATAAACATCAGAGAAGTATGCTCTTTCTTATGTCATTTTCACAGTAGAATACAGATATCAGGCTTGAAGTCCATAAAACGCTTCCAAAAGTAAACAACATAGAGTTTCGGATAGATTTGAATTAAGAAGCAAAGAGTGATTAAGGAGGAAGAAGATGTAATAATGATTCAACAAAATGAAAATATTAATTATAAAACCAAAGAAAGCTTTGACAGAAATTTAATGTAATGAAGATAAGATTGAGTGACATCAAAATATAGGACGGCAAGTTATATCATTATTATATTTTTCACTTTTAAAAGAAGGCAATGATTGTTCTATGTATAATTGTAATTTTTATGGTGTGGCGATATACTAGTAGGTAAGATAGCTTACTTACCATAATGTAAGAAGAAATGTGAAATATTAGAAACACAAATAGTGAGGTAAGAAAGAATAGAGAGTTGAGTATGGTACTGGTAGTGACCTAATGGGGAATGGTATATATACCTTAAACACTATCTATATATGCACCTCAAAAGGTAAGTTAATATAGTATCACAAAGTGCCGAGAGAGATTCAAGGAGAGGAAGACCACAGACTGGAGCAATAGAGTAGCCATACGCAACAATGAGAGAAGAAAAATGAGTATGGGATAATAAGGCACTATAGCACAACGATAACTAAGCCTAGACTATGGCGAACTATAAGACGTAGTATATAGTAAATGAGCCAATCACATTATAACCAACACACACAACACATATATATATATATATACTACCCTCAACACTTACACGAGTGCAAGGTAACACACCGCTTCAAAGGTCTAAGCGGTAAAAGAACAGGGATAAGAGTAGCCATAGAGAAAATAATTATATACTATTAGAATTATATAATATTTAAGTATATATAAGTCATCATAATATATATTAATGTATAAATATAGTAGTAATAATATAACTTATGAGGAACCTTTTACGTTATGACTACTTTGATATATATATATGTATATCGAGTTAGATATCGATATAATAATATATATATTATATATACTACTTATAATATAATTAATATTAATAATATTATATATTTTTTTATTTTAACATTATTATTAAGCTAGTAGGTAGCAGCAGATGATATTTTTATAATATATATAGGTTAGGTTGCGTTATGTTATATTTATCAAGTAAGATAAGTATAATATATATATATCTATACTAGAGGAGATATATATATTTATAAGAAGAGACTAAGTGGGTCTTAACTTTCTTATATTATTTTATAAGCCTAAGTCAATATACTGAGTTATCTTATACCTTAATATCACTTTATCCTAACCTAACTTAAAGGGTAAAGTTGAAACTAACACTATAACGTGATTACTAACTTAGCTAATACAGCAATAGCAGACTAACCTACATGGTGAGATACACTTCGCAAATAGCATGCAACTAACCTACATTGAGTAATATACAACGTTTACAATATTACAGGCAAATAGATAACCTAACGGAGAGTGATTATCACGTATTGCATACATCATTGAACCTATAACACGAAAATATGTATTATAATTAGAGTCTAAAAGTATAAACAGATTAACTAATTATTTATAAGTTTATATACGTTTATACTGTTAAAACTATTCTTCAAACATACTAGTGTACCATATATATAATATTATGAGCTAAGTATTTCATAATGTTGTCTTACAATTCTTTAAATTTTTATTTGACCTACAAAATTAAAGAATATTTTAAAATACACCTATTTTCTATATATATATATAGACAGATATATATATATAAAGATTATATAATAAATATATATATATATATAATATAAAATATATATATTATAACTATTAATAATATATTATATATTAATATAATATATTATTAGTATAATAATATATATAATAATTAATTTAATATAATATAGCAGTAGAGCGTTTTATTAGTTTTGGGGAAAATAAAAAGTAATTTTTAGAATTAAAATTAATGTCCGTTTTTTTGTAAGCATATATAATATATATATAATATATTATATATATATAGTATATAATATATATATATATAGTATATATATATATATATATATATATATATATATATATATAATATATATAGATATATATATATATTTTTTTTATTTAATATATTATATATATAACTATAATATAATTATATATATATATATAGCCCGAAATAATGTTTTATCAATATTATAAATTATATTGTAAATTATGAATATATAAAAGACTGTTAAATCATATAAAAAATTATTGAGCTATAAAATGTCTAACATTTTTGCTAATTTTGTATACTAAGTCTAATTATGAACATTGTTTGACAGAGTTAAAGATTATGTGTTGCATGAGATATTATTAAATTAAGTTGCAAATATTTGTAAAATATATTCATTATAATTGTAGATATTTTAAATATTATGAATTATATCTATTTAACATTATTTATATTAGCATTCAATAACGAATATCTTATAATCAATATGAACCATAATAGTTCTGAGTATTCAATAATATATATTGAATGAGAATAATAGGGTTTTCAAATAGGTAAACGATGTCAGATCTAGAATCATATTATAGGATAATCTATAAACTATAATCTGTTTTGGTACACAGACACGAATTGCTTATCGCTGCCAGACGTAGGATAAACACTAGTTTTTTATTTAATAATTAGTAATGATGAGTTCTATTATTATAAATAAATTTAAAAAACATTTTATGAAGGTTTATTAATAGCTTTAATTTTTTTTTGAGTGATTAGTAATTATATTAAGTAGTTTTTATGCGCTAAATTTTTAAAGAGAAGCCGTAATTATATAAGAAGTTATACCGAGAATAACCAGGAGTTTGCCATTCGTTATTTTTTGAGAGCTATTATAATTATTATAATGTGCTGATCTGGTGCAAGTGAGAGGAGTTTTTACCTTGGTGTTGACTTCTGAAAGCGGAGCTTTCCTAAGTTCTAGACTATCTCGTGTAAGAAAACGCCACTTTATTCATAACAACTCCTTCACTCTCTTCAACATCCCTAATATCTAATTGAAAGTGTGTTATCAAGAACCGCAGAAGAGTTCCTTAGAACACGCACTACTAGCGAACCTACAGAGATAGATAGATAGGTTTGAATGTAGCAACCCTCATAAATTAAAGCCAAGGAAGTTAGAGTCTTCCGGGAGGGACAATATTCAAAGCACTCAAGTTGCATTCAAGAAAACATGTAACTTTAAGATTAACAACATAAACCAAAGTACTAGTAACTATGAGCTATTTAACTAAACACATTAAAATCCTAAGGCAGATTTAAAGGAGACAGGTAATCAGAGGTTATTAATACTTGCCCCGTAGAACCAAGTAAGTTAGATAAGAGAGCCTAGTATAAAATGACACCATGCTCCCAACAGGTAAGGATACCCGTAGTGCAAGATTTAGATGTTCTCACACAGTGAAACGATATTACGGTGGAAGCATAATAATTGAGCCGAGGTACGATCTTGCTGGGTCCGCTCGTCAGCAGGCGAGCGCCGAGGCGGTATTTATATAAATGAGAATGGACGGAGGTGACTAAGCGGTGCGCCGCCACGGTAGAAAGTAATCCCCGCCGACTATGCTAAGTCAATGAGCCATTATATTATATCAGAGTAAACTGAGTAAATCCATATATAGGGTCCACCACGGATTTAAAAAAAAAAATATACACCTGAATAGCAGAAAGGAAGGTCTCATGGTCAATGAAAGTATCTCAATTAGTCAAATCTACAGAAACCCTCTATTCACATAATATATATATATATATATATATATATATATAAGTGTGAACTGGTTTTGTAAGAAAATCTGACTCCAGAAAGACATTAATAGGCAAGCAGTGCCCTGATAGTATCCCAAAAAAGAATACACTAGTAGAGAGGGATAAGATGAAATATAAGAAAGGTGAAAGGAAGGGAAACAGAGAGGTCTGAGATAGCACCTACGTAAGAAAGGAGGCAGCAAGATCGTTAAGAAGAGGCAGCATATAGAAAATGCGGGAACACGAAGCAGGCAGAAACAGTGCCCCTCACACTCCGATATAGGAGGAATAAGATACAGGAATATTAGTTCTAAGAACCGTGTGAGCTATATACTAATACCCCAATACTAAGTATCTAAATCCGACTATATATTAGTGAGCCCAGCCACATGTAGAGAGCACTCTAAATGACTCATGCTCCACGCACCACTAATAACACATTAAACATATATATTAACACGTCTCACTATAATTGTCAAGCAAGAAAGGAGGAGTCCCAAGATAAGACTCTCTCAAAGACACATGTATCCTAAATGAAAGAGAGAGTATACCACACACTGAGTCATAGGGCAGGTATTTTAAAGGGTGTACGAGACTATTTCCATCGCGGGCGGAGGATGGTCGGCTGGCGGTAGCATGCAGTCCACTGCTCCTAGATCAGTTGAGTCTATCTGGTATGAGAGTGCATAAACACCACGAGGAAGTCCCAAAGATCTTAGAAAAGCAGATACAACAGCGAGACATTTACTTGTACCACAAAGTTAGTGCTCTATGATGTAATATAACTACGCGATTAAGCTGAGAGATTACTCATATTATAATTAGCGCATTAGAATATTTCTCTTATCCATTTAATAGCGGAGGAGAGACTAGGATCCCAGAGAACAGAGAAGAGGTAGAGAGCAGACGTAATGACTCCCGCAACACAGTCTTCTCCGCCCAAAGACTGACGAGTAGCGAATCGGAGAGAGCACACCAGAAAGGCACCTGGCCATATCAAATGTTGCATACTCATTGAGCGTAGATATCATAGGATAAGTAAAATCGAAAAAAAAGAAAATAGTTCACTTGGCAGCCTTATCGGGCGCGATCACTATTAAGTCACACAGATGCGTATGAAATAGCGAGAATACATATCGATAAAATAATACGACTTCTAACAGCAGTATAGTTTATAGATCTAAGAGCCTTCAGAGTCATAATCAGGTGCCTAGAGTAGACCGGATAACCACCCAACTTGGCAATGCTAAGAATATAGTTCCAAAAATAAACATAAACAGTATTTGTCTTATATTTTGAATCTCGATTGTTAGTCATGGAGCATAAAATATAGGGTAGGTAGTCGGCTATCATTTTCCGTTATCTCCAACCTGATAGCCATGTAACCATAAATAAGGAAAGAGCTAAAGAGTAGTTTTTACGAATGACAATAAATATTTGTGCAGACAAGATAGAACTTTGAACTCGAGTAGTAAGAATTAAGGATACTCCTATAAATAAAGTTATCAAGCGGATAATAATAAATAATAATACGATGAAGTCGTCTAGGATTAATATATATGGCCTAACGTATAGTGATTAGGAGTATCATTTACTACACAAAACTAGTTTATGTGTCTAGCTATATATATAGAGTATCATATCAGATTGTTTAGTATTATAATAAGAATCCATTTTTTGCTGAGACCAGATATATAATAAGATAACGACGTTCAATTTCTGTCACACTACATAGAAACAAAATATCTTACGCAATCACTCATAAAGCTACGGTAGAGGGCCTAACACACAAATAATTTCAACTCACACGTAAGAGGAAGATAGTACTCTAAAATAATTTAGCGTTAATAAAATCACTAAATGAAAAGTAGTATGCACCAAAATTTATCGGGGCTCAAGATATATACATTATCATAAGAGTTGACAGTACTATAGAGGAAGAAAAGAGAAAGCGTGCTACAAAGATGTCTGGTAAGAGAAGAGCTATCATACTAATAATAAGCAGATATCAGAGACAGCTTTGTGCGAGCACTTATAATAAAAGAAATCGAACAGAATTAATAGGAGAGATAGGCATAAAAATATCAGCTGACTTAGGATAAGTACTTTTTCTCACAAGCAGAAACGGTTGATTTTAACAAACGTAATCACAGGTTAACTAGATACTATGATGCCACAGTATTCATTATGATTATTATAGTAAACAAAAATTAAAAGATAATATAATTGATCAACTAGTAAATATATATATAGATACACTGAGCGGTCTACTTAATATGTACAGTAATTAATATTATGTTGCTATATACACTTAATATATACAACTAATGTATATATATTATATATATATATATAATATATTAATATTATATATTATAATTAATATATATTATATATAATATATATATATTATATATATATATATATATATATATATAGTATATATATATATATATATATATATATTAATTAATATATATAATATATAATATAATATATAATATTATGTATATATATATATATATATATATCATAATCTAACCTATGTAACCTTATCCAACCTAATTTAACTTAATCTAACCTGGATCTTAGGTAGAGTTTGGAATGCGATCGATATATCTTTATAATTTGTGCAAACAAAAAATATCGATAAATGAGGAAATACGAAGTCATCTTATTTAATTTCTTTTCTTTTTATTTTACTGAAATAAATAATACGACAAAAAGAAGTATCAAATTTTCTATAAAAAAATTTAAGCTTCACACACACACACACACACACACACACACAAAACAATATATTATATATATATATATATATAATATAATATAATATATATATATATATATATATATATAAATATATATATTATATATATACTATATATAATATATATATATATATATATATATATATATATAATATATTATATATATATAATATATATATATATATATATTAGAATATATATTATATTATATATATATATATTATATATTCGAAATTTTTTTGTTGATCACCTAATTTCAATAAAATTGTACAACTCAAGACTTCCAATATTTATATGCTTCAACAATACTTTTACTATTATTGCTTCCAGGTTAAATTAATCTTTAATACCAAGCAATCCTTTCACAGCATCGAGAATAGATTCGTACATACCTGAAAAAATAATATCATAAATATAATATTTTTACCAAAAAAAAAAAAAAATATCTAGTATAAACTACCTAACCAAACTAACGCTAACCTAAACTAAACTAAACTAACCTAACCTAAACCTAAAAAGTCAAAAAATAATCTAACATAACTACATAATCTAAAGTAAAAATTCAAAAATATTCTAACATAACCTTACATAATTTACAAAAACGTACGTAACAATAAAAAAAGTAACCTAATCTCTCTCTCTCTATCTCTCTTTCTCTCTATCTCTCCTCTTTAATCTATACTCATCTTCCTCTCTTTCATCTCATCTCTTATTTATATATATAAATATATAAATTATATATATAATATATATATAATATATATATATATTAATATATAATATTAATAATAATATAAGAATAATAATATATTATTAAATATATAATATATATAATATATATATATTAATAATATAATATTAATAATATATAGTAATATATAATATATATATATATATATTATATATACTATATATTTATATTATATATTATTATTTATATATTATATAAATATTAATATATATAATTATAATATTACTATATATAATATTAATATTATATTATATATATAATATAATATAAAAGTCAGAGAGGATGAGAGAAGAAGTAGTAAGATGAGAGAGATATAAGAGAGAGATAGTATAGATAGATTAACAATATAGGTACTTTATATTTATATTGAGTAACGATATAGCTTTATTAGTAATATTTATGTAAGTAGTTTAATAGTAGATTATTTTGAATTTTTACTTATATAAGAATTATTATGATTATTAATGTTATTATTAATATAATATAAATATTAATTTTTACAATTCGAAGCGATAATAAAAGTGAAATTTAATATAAAAGAGTGTTTTCACGACTTCGTTTATATCAGACTTTGTATCTTTTCCCATTTTTATCATATTATGTTCATTCATTTATATTAGTTTTCATATCATATATTACGGTTATAATTCCTAAGTACTTTGAGTACAAATTCATAAACGATTAAATACCTAGACCTCATATAATTGAATATATATATTTTATTATGTAGTGATCTATGTGGCATGTCACTTGCGATATTAGGGGGGTCAGATTGACGAATATATCACTTTTCCCTCAGATATGCGGTAATGATAAATAAGTAGATTATGCATTGTATATATTATAAAGATAAATATTAAATACAATAATAATAATAATAGTTAAAATATAATATATATTTGTGAAGTTCAATAAAATATTGATAGTCATTGAGTGGTTAACTATATAATATATTAATATATTATATTCACATTATACCGTGAATCAATTCAAAAATTTCGAAGATA
>JABUQX010079763.1:0-21966 GCA_015478945.1 Trachelipus rathkii
TCAATATTCACACACTTTTCGCGAGAGAACAAGGCACCCTTGTGTTACGAGGGCGACATTTGGAGGAATGCGAGAGGCTAATTCCCTAGAGCACTTGCCACTGCGTAATACCTAGAAAAAGCAGGGAAAGGGCATCTACGTCACGACGCAGAGAAAGAGAGTCAGAGAGTATGGGCCTTAGCCTTAGCTTCAACTCTTATCCAAAAGGAGGGTGCCAGATCCACCCCAAATGTGGGGACAAAGTATTCCCATGCAGCGAATAAGACCTTATATGTTAATCTGGTATCTGAGCAGAAGAAAAGCACCCACGCAATCTGAACAGAATTCCAGCTTTATGAGGCCATTTTAGCAACCCTGATGTGATGTGAGGGCTCCAAGATAATTCACTATTTAGGTGTTTAGTCCTAGAATTGTTTATAGGTTAGTTAGCGGCAAGACATTATCATCAAAAAGATGCTAGGAAAGTTGGGGAGGTATTTTTGATTTAGAGTGGGAGATATGAAGAAGTTCCGAGTTTTCAAGTAGTATTTCACAAGATTACGGGGACCCCACTGAGAAATCCCATTCAGATCGAAAAGAATTGAATCGGAAAAAGCTGTAGACGAGAGGCAACTCTTGATACAAACGAGGAAGCACAATTAAAATGAGAAGAATGTGGAGAGTTGAGTCATCTGGTACAAGAGTGAACAGAGTTAAAAGCTTAAATAAGAAGATCGTTGATGAAAAGTGGGTAGGAATAAAGTTAAGATAAACAGAACCCTTAAGAACACCACAATTAGTAAGAAAGGAGGAAGAGGTTGTTCATCAACAAGAGCTGAAATGGAACGATCTGAAAAGAAAACTAACAGACAAGAGTAAGCAAAGCGAAGGAGTAAAACCAAAAGGAAGGTACCTTATAAAGATTAGCTAATTTGCCAGTTGCATCAAAGCTTTCAAAGTGAGAACAATTATTCCACCTTACGATATATATATATATATATATATATATATATATATATATATAAAGAAAGATATATATATATATATATATAGTATATATATATATATATATATATATATATATATAGTAAAGTGTATATATATAGGTATATATATATATATATATGTATAGTATATATATATAAGGTACATATATTTACAAAGAGCAGCAGTATATATATATATTATATATATATATTATACATATTACATTATTATTATTTCACATATACAAATATATATATATTCATGTTTATTATACACATACATTATTATTATTATTATATATTACATATTATATAATATATTAGATACATACACATATACACACTATTACATACATTATATATACATTATTAAATATTATTATTAATATTACACATATTATTATTTATTTATATATATATTATTTTAAGTATTAATATTATTATTATATGCATATATATTTATTACACTTATATAAAGACACATATATTATTATTACACTACATACATATATTATATATTATATTACTATATTAATATTATTAGGAAACAGTGTAATACACTATATATATATATAGCATATATATATATATGTGTGTAAAGTGTGTGTGTGTGTGTGTGTGTGTGTAGGTGTGTGTGTGTGTGTGTGTGTGTGTGTGTGTGTGTGTGTGTGCGGTCAGTACTGGATTTCAGACCGTGCTTGCTAAAGCTCTCACAGAATATGAGGCGAAAAAAATATGAAAATATAGGCCAGGAGTGTCAAACTAATTGTGCCTCGGGGTCCGGATTTCAACTTTAGGTATACTTCGAGGGCGGGATTAGAGCTTACGTAAATTTCTCTATATAGAAATCGAAAATGAATTGTTATAGTTATATCCCCCCCTTAATAGTGTATATGCATATTATAAATTTCGCTAATTTTACAAAAAAAAATACATTTTCAAATAATTTTTTACGTATTAAAGGAAATCCAAGTTCACAACGCTTCTCAAGTATTAAGTTATTACCACATTAAAATGAATGCATAACACCTTTTTAAAATCACGATTTCAATCTTTGTGAATTGAAATTAACTAAAAATGAAGAAAAGCTCTTACAGTAATGAATTTTTTTTTATTTTTAATTTATTTATTATAAATTAAATTAAACCGTGGGCGGGATGGAATTCCTTCACGGGCCGGATCCGGCTCGGGGGTCATATATTTGACCCGCCCATGCAGTATAGACGGTTAAGGCTTTTTGGAAGAGTACCGGGAGAGGAGACGAAGCGAAGCGGATAGTCTCGTCACACGGCGACTCGCCCTTCAAGCAGTAAACCCACGACTGCTACACATTGATGCGATATACACTCAGGGCATTTAAATTTAAATTTAAATTTAAATTTAAATTTAAATTTAAATTTAAATTTAAATTTAAAATTAAAATTTTAAATAAATTTTTATGCCAAGGTAATATGCAAAATTCGCCACTAAGGTGTAAAAATGAATATCAATCTAAATTAGCACCTGGCAACTTTTATGTTTATATGGGGAAATTTTTCCATTATCTCAGGAAAAAAAATGATATTTCAATCTTTCACCCATAAATACACATGCTAAAATAAATTTAAATTATAATTAAAAATAAAAGAACTCGACCAAAATGTTTTGTTTCTAATCAAATTTAAAAACAAAATTCATTTCTATTATGCAATTTTTTTAACATTAGAACACATAACAACAAACATGGGTAGAGTATGGGTAAATATTGGTAGAGTTTAGATGGGTAAGATGGCATAGCTAATGTATTTCTTGCCTTTAACAATGGAAAGACATATTTTATTATCATCATTTTACACAACAGAATAATTATTGATAAAAAATAATTGGTAGGTATTATTATATTATTATAGAGGCTACATTCTATTTTAATAAAGGTGCAAAATTTACAACTTAATAATTGTCATTGACACCATTTTATCAAAATGTGATTCAAAAATAAATAAAATAATAACGGAGCTTAATTTCTTCCGTGGCGCCGATGGGCAAAGCCATTGGGGAAGGATTAAATAAAAGTGTTATGTGAACAGTCGTGCTGTATAAAGCCTGTTGGAAAGAGTAAGTGACCTAGTTTTAAGCCTATCTTACTAACTGCTGACTAGAACTCGAAAATGCCATCATTCCAAAGACACACTATAACTTACGAGATGTCCTGGATACTGTTCTGAAGGGATTGGGAGGCAATTTGACGCCGAAGAGATGGAAAGAAGAAAGCAGAGAGAAGCTGAGAGGAACACATTGTAAAATTTCATTATTGGAAAAATAGAATTTCTGATATGAAATTTTTTCTTAAATGACGCTGGATGCTTTTTTTGCGTCTGAGTGTGTTCTTTGGAGCAAAATGACTCTATGAGAGTTGAGGAAGCAGCTCTTGAAGGCGGTAGATGGATGGAAATGCTCCCTAATGTCTCCGGGAGCGGTGTAGACACTTGTTTCAGGGAGTATTTTGGGGACAAGATAACAGTAAAAAGTTGGGTGAATGTTAGTGCTAATACAAAGACATCAATAAAGACTCTCCCGTTCCTTTGAATTAGCATCAAGGGGTGGTTGCGTATTTCTTAAGTGGTCACCAGAGTAACATAGCCATCTAGCATCAGTTAACTATCTGAAGATACCCGGTTGCTGGTGAATTAGGGTTTCATTCCATCAGCAACCTTAGCAGCTCATCAAATATATAATTAAGGAAGGTGGGTCAGTTTGGCCATTAGATGATAGATTCAAATGTAACGTGTACGTATCAGCACAATGTAACAGGTGACATCAGTTCCAGAAGTACCTGGTCTCCGCTGGAGTATAACAAGTAGTAAAGCCAATAATAGAAAAGACCGGTATGAAGAAAGCACTGCGCGTCTTAAACAAGGCAGTTTGTTTATGCAAGGCATTAGGCTGATTCTGTATATTAATATAGAATTGCATAACTAGAGATTAGTAAAATTAGCTGTTAAGGTAGGTGCATTATTCAAGTTAGATTCTAGGGTAAATTTTAAGGTGATTTAAGGTTTGCTAAGTAAAAAGAAAAGTAAAAAAAGATATATTTTTTTTAACATCAATGAAACATAAACAAATTAAGGGAATCGTACAGACAACAGGCGATTAAGTAAAAACGAGACTAAGCTGCAAAATTGAAATCGTCAAATTCTTTGGAGGTGTTTGCTCTGCCCGGAGTAGTGTGAAAATTATTCATGTGAAAATGTATATTTTGTATCATTAATATAGACTACAGGACATAATCGAAAATTACAGTAAATTTCGAACTGTAACATATGTGCAAGTGATATTCAAGTATCCACTCAGGCTCAGATAACCACGTCGGCAGCCCAGTATATCGAGATTGTGTCAAGATAATGATTGATAAAAAGTCAGTATTTTCCTAGTAATCTGTCAGTATGGAACTAGTATTGTGTATTCTGTTAGTATGTACTTAAAATATACTCCGTTCAATATCTCCAGTATCTGTAAATCAATCGAAATAGACAGAACTCGGCTGGATCTTTTTCTTCATTATTATGTATAATCGGTGGATCATAATAAGACTTGATCACGACTCGAAACCAGTGTGGTTTTCCCGGTAGGGGGACCGTAAAAATCAGCGATTAAATCGATACCGATTAATGCTCGTCGTAATAATCAAGTTTACTCTAAGTAGTTAATGTAATTACACTGTAGTTTAAATTTCAAAGCCTTTGGAAATTCCTATCCTATCTTGTAATAATATCTGTCATAAATAATGAAAAATTAAGTAATTGTTCTCCAAAAGAGTATTTAGGAAGGCCTTCCAATCGTTACTCTATAGAACTTCTGAAACCTTCAACCGGAAGAACATTACTTAAAGGTAAATAAGTTTTTTATTTTGAAATGATTATAAGACCTTAATTTCAAGAAACTAAAAAATAGTCCGGTGGCGACAAGAAGTCGCTACTTCGAATTGAATATATAGATATATATATATATTTTTGATAATATATAGTTATATATATATATAATATTATATATATATACAGTGTTATATATATATTAATATATATTTAATATATAGTAATATATATATATATTATAATATATCATTATATATTATTATCTAATATATAGTATTAAATATAATATATCATTATATATAATATAATATATATATGATAACAAAATAATGCATATATGAGTATGTCATAAATTATAGTACATGAGTAGGTTAATAGTATGAGTATGATATAAGTTATACTGAAGGGGTATTATGATAATCGATTTAGTAATATCATATATATATATATTATTGGGACTATATTACGTATGCATACTCATACATATAGTCAATAGGAGCTATGTAGTAATAAGTATATAAAACATAGTACGCCAGGTATAATAATATAGTGTATATAGCCGCATAGTATATTAATATAATATATAAGTATAATATATATATATCATTAAGAGTTTAATGGTCACTCATGTATATATGATGATAATATTCTTAAACCTCTATAATAAAAAATGGCAAACAAAATCCAGAAAAATGATATAGATCATACTATATAGCTTGCTTCTAAAATTAAAAATGAAAATGTTCGAATATCTTAACTAGGTGTTATAATATCCTATCTTTGAGGATTACGACAGTAGAGATAGGAAAGCATATTATATCCAAGCAGACTGTGTCAAATAACAATTTGAAAAGTTGGTATTATACAATATATTTTTAAACTTAGTTCTGAAGTTGGTTTTTTTCTTCCCTTAACATTTATGCTCGCCGTCTTTCAAAGTCAACCTAGTTTGAAGAGTCTGTTAGCACCCTTGTGAGCCCGTAGTTCTTTCAATTGATTTGGAGGGAGGCAAACAGTCAAATTAACCTAAACATATTGTTTTTCAACTTGTAAAAGTTTCAATGACCCTTCTGAACTGAAAGTTCATTTTCGGGTCATCTTTTAACCCCCCATTTTTTATTTCACAAATCGTAAAATTCTGATTTCTTTTAATTAATCTACAACTTTGATATTGGTATCAAATTAATCAGGCTTTTATCTTGATTCTTTGTAAGTTTAGTTTGTTGTTAATTTTTTGAAAAAAGCTATCATTTAATTCCTTATGAATAAAATAATATAACGTTTGAAATTGGTGATCATTGCTAAAAATTGCTATTGTGAACTTTCGATTGTTTTTACGAACAAACTACATTATTTTAGTCAGTGTTGTATTTATGCAATATAAATAATTATTTTATCTATCATCTGGTATTATTTTAATAACTGTAAAGTTAATTAATTAAATTTAGAATTTATATTGAAATCACTCGTTACCAACCACATCATAAATTAAATTCAATTCATCATAAATTCAATGTAGAAATTCAATGGTGAAAATTCAATGGGAAAAATTCGATGGTAAATTTTTAATGGTAAAATGTAAAAGTTGAAGCCTTCATTAAAGTTTTCCGATCTTCTTTAGGGAGACTAAGAGAACTTGTGTCCTTCTTCCCACATGATATTTTAACTGCTAGTGGTGTAACCACGTCGTATACAAGGTTACGTCTCCCTGCACCCCTAACAGGGGTGTCACCCTTCCAAGTATTTTATTTTTGTTTTTTGTTCAGGTTCTTAAATAATTCATGGCTTTTGTTCAGCATTTTTGGTACTTTTTCCTACATGACACGATCGGCCAGGTCATGTCAGCATCTGATTAGTAAAGGCACCCAACTCAGGAGAAGTTTGTAATGAGACTACTAGCTCTTTTTCAATTGACATCCTTGTCAAATCATTTAATCTTTCATCACTCATCGTGGTTCTCAGATAAGATTTAATTCTTTTAATTAAAGGCAAGAAAAAGATCTCTATACACTGCTGGAGGTTACAGAAAGAGTTGACATCAATGTAGCTAGACGAAACACCTGATCAGATGAACTTCTGATATTAAGTTCTTTATTCAGCTTATATTCAGCTCATCTCTATTCCATAAAACTTTTAGTACACTACAAAGCTTTTCATTTTCAAAAATTGGGTAACTCTCTATTAATGAATTTATAAGAATCTACGGAAATCGACGCCTACAGTTTATGAATTCATTATTTTCCAAAAGTGCGAAGAAATTCAATTTGTCAAATCGCTAAATCTGATCTGTGTCTATTTGTGTAGTAAACATGTAAGAGAAAAGATTTAAAACAAACCAGTTTCCATTTAATTCTTGTCATAACCTGTCTTAATCCTTTTGGGCTCGCCGCAAGTTTGGAACTCGGCTCTTTCGGTAGACACAGACTCCAAAAAGCTTATAGCATCTGACTTAGGATTAGACTATGTTATAGATACTTCTAATATATGTTTATTTGTTGTAGGTATGTTGGAGTACATTGCTTAGAGAATACAACATAAAAATCCACAAATATCCAACATTCGACTATAAACAATAAAAATACGAACAAAAATTCCGAAAAGATATATTGGTTAAGCCATTATGCGAAGCGTAGACTGCTTCATGAGTCTATTAATGCGCAGTCCAGATACGAGCAATCAAAAATCTTTGAAAAGAACTTCGACACAGATTCTAAAAACTTACTGACTAACCAACCTTTCTCTATAGAAATTCCATTCGAGTTTCTGAGGGCACATAAGAGTTTGTTTAAGACGTTTCTATGGCCAAGATTGAGTTCCTAAAAGTTCTGTAGATTATGTCATCCGTTTGGGCGATTTTGCTGAAAAACGCTATGAAGATGAATGTCAATAATGCAGAACAAATCGCTTTAACTCTTCAATGAATCTTTGTTTGTTTAGCAAAACTAATTGCAGCCTGTGAGCATAACAATGAGTTAAAAACGACATTGGATATATTGTGTATAATTCTTGTTTTCGACTCCTGAAATATCACTCCGCCAGTAACTGCATACCTCCATCGTAGGTTTGATTCCACTTTAAATTTTGATCGTGAGCCTTCATTAAAGATTGTCCACGACGTTTATGACGAACTATATTTAATACTGTAGCTTCAGCTCCTCGGGCTTCAGACAACTGGAGAAAACAATAAACTTCTTTCTTGATGTCGCACTGTCTCTCCAACATATATAATTTATGGATAGGTATGCTCAGCTATCAGATTTATCCCATTGTTTCGTCCACATTGAATTGAGAGAAAACATTAGACAGAATTTATTTTTATGTTGTAATATGATCATGTTGATGGAACCTGTTACCTCACGCATGAGAATGAGGATCTTCTGACTCATCAGGGTTGATGTTAGCTGAAAAGATACCGAGCAGTGAAACAGCTTCACTTAGCCGTACAATCGTACTTTTTAAGGGCAGAAGCCGTGACACATAATTTACCTTTATTTAAAGGAAAGGAACTTTCGTTTGTGTCCTCGTTATGATAATTCTTCCGTTTGACAAGAAAAATTAACACAGTCTATTAGCTTTCTCATAATCTGAAAGCGATTTCGTCACTTCTTCGTTGTGGTTCTTTTAATAAGCGGATTTTTATGAGATTACACTTTAAAGCCTGGATCAAGGGTCGTTATTATTTGTCCAAATTACTATAGTTTTAAAGTACAACCTCTAAAATAGTCTGTGAGATGCTTCGGATGTTTTTTGCATGCTGTACTCAATTTTTTCATGTCAGGAAAACTTTTTTTCCCCAAACGTCTTTGACTGAATTATGGCTAAAAATTAAACATGGCCGAGCAAATGACATTCTGTCTTATAGGAAGACACCAACTTTCACCCATTTTTGTTGAACCATTCAATGGACAGAACTCAGGGCGAGGTGATTTATATATTCCCTTGTTGATTATTTTTGCCGAATCTTATTGTAAAGCTTAGCACATTTTTTTTAATTTGAAAATTTGTTCTTCAGAACTAAGATTTCTTGAGTTTGTTTTTAGCAAATAATGGATACTTACTTTTTCCCTCTTATATTTTTTTGTATTCCATCGAAAAATAATTTAACATTCAAATGAACGCACACAAACGTAGTTTATATTGGTGAATCAACATTCACCAAAGAACGAGAGCAAAAAATTCACACAAGCGCCGCTTTCAACATTCCGCATATTATGTATTTATAGGAAGATCATATATCACTAGTATGATTAATTATTATGATTTATTAATACTACCGTATAATTTATGACGTAATAAATATATGTTTATATGTGCAGTATATATATTATATAGTAATATAGATATTAATATAATATATTATATATATATATATATATATATATAAATATGTGTGTGTGTAATGAGATTAATTAAAATTGCAAGTGAAACACGTTTTCCAAAGAAAATTCTTAAAAAATACCTGGCCTATATTATGCAACACAGCCTATACGACGACGGTAGGCTAGCATGCCTTAAATCCAATTGCAAATATAGGATATATTTTAATTTCTGCTACGCCGATGTGCGTAGGAAAGTTAAGCAGAGATAAGGGCAGCCAAAGATAGAAATATGCTCATTTTTTGATTTTATACTTTATTTAAGATATTGTAGTTTAATTGTGTATCAACTGGTCTTACTTATTATATTCAACATTTTGTTTAAGAATTTTTGATTTATTCTTTTTTTTTAATAATTAATTTATATTCTCAAAAATAAAATAATGCACTGCCTACCGCTAGCCTACTCCCATTAATTTCTGGCTTGCTAACATAGTAAGCTATATATATATATATATAGTAGTAATAATATATACAAGTCACTATTTTTAGTTATTATGTAATATATGATATATATAGTATTATAGGTCTATATATAATATATAATATATATAGATTATATTAGGTACTATATATATAATATATAGTATATGTATAGTATATATATATTATATATTATAGTAATATACGAAGGGAGTATACTATCAATTATATACAAACAGTATATATATATAGTATATAGGTATAACTATTATATATAAGTATATATATATATATATATATATATGTATATATACTATATATTATATACTATATTTTAACTAGTAGTATATATATATATATATTATAATATTTATCTTGGTACCGATATGTTTATGATGTTTTGGCCACACGGACGCGGGAGGTCGGAGTAAGAAAATATTTTTCCCCAGGTAGCCTCTACTGATTCTAAGATATGAATGTTCTTTGGAGCAAGTGAGATTATGTAAGTGGTTAAGTTAGGTTAGGATTAGGTGTAGGTTGTTATCGTTACGGTATTAACGTTACGGTTAGCGTTCATGTGTAGACTTCAAAAATGGGTGGCATTTTGAATGAAATGGATTACACGATTGTGAAATAACTTTTATTATTATAATTAATCTAACTATAATTAATCTAGTTTAAAATCTATCGAAGAAGTTCAGACGCATATGTTTTTGAGTGCTCTGTGATGATTTATATTTATTTTATTTCTTGCTTACTATTATTTCAAGCTGTGGTTTAGTGGAGCTGTGTATGTTGTCAATCTTGGTTTATGTTTTAATTAAAGTGTTTTTAATAACTCATCATCAGTAGTATACATTTATTTAAGTGTCACAAGCAAGTTCTGAGCTGGAGTTATTTACAAAGATAAGTCACTGAGTCATTCAAGTTTTTTTTTTTCTTTGTCAAAGTCTTTTGTGGTTGCGAATTGTTTGTAGCGTAAAGTTTTGGCAAGCGTTCGCGTAGTTTGCAGTTTTTTATTATTTTTATTATAGCAGCAAGTTTTGATCTTTAGATTAACATTGTTCTGCCACAACATTAACTTAATTTACATTAGGGTGTGTCTAGCGTTTGATCAATTTTTATATCCCGATTTTTCTTTTTTTGTTGTTTATGTTCTGCTTTGGCTTTTGTCTATTTGTTTGTGTGTGTGTGTATGTGCTATGTGTGTGGTGATAGCAGAGGTTTGGCATAGGTGCGCGTGGTATTCTATTGACTTCAAACCAACATTCCGTAGGGCTTAAACTCTAACTCTGCTTCCTTTGAATACCACCTCAACTTGCAATAGTTAATGCTTTTGCTCTTCGTCTGAGTTACTAAGAATGGCTAAGAATTCATCCTCTTACTCGTTTAATGTACTCGAAAACGAGTTATATTTCATAATTTCCTTCTAAAGAGTGGAGTGATGTGCCCAGTAGCTGTGTTAAACCAATAAAACTCCTGTAGACAGCGCTCTGCGTGACATCTCAAGAATCCTCCTTAATATTCGATGGTGTCTAGTGTTAAACAATCTTCTTCCTTCTAACTAAGCGATAATCTTGTGCTTCGTACTGGTTGCTCACTAAAACAGAAGAGTTTTACAAGACCTTTTCTTGAATATCTTAGAATATCTTATATCTTCTCCTCCAAGATACTGAGGTCCTTATTTAAGGGGATTTTCAACAAGTTACACAACCACTGATGGTTGGGCCGGTCCCTCTCGATACTGTGCATGCATACTGGAAGATTTGCTAGGTGAGGAGGACGGCCGAATTCCTTTCACGCAAATTCTTCAGTCGATTCTGGAGCATAGCTTAATCTAGAATGACACCCAAACAATCACATTCCGTGATCGTGAACCGAACCAATTCTTGAAACATACATTGACGCTAATACTTCTCAACCACTAGTGAGTTTGCTTCTCTTTATAAATCTACACCGGACCAAGTTCGCTCCTATCTGGTATCAGTGACCAGCATCCTCTTCATCATCTGTATTGAATTTTAATAATCGTTTCCTCTTACAATGCAGCTACATTCCTTCCGCCTGTAGCGGTTCGTCTTGAGCCATCTGTTGGATCGGGACCGCATTGGGGGGCCTTTCGGCTGCTTGCTAAGCTGCGTGAACATATGTGGCGAATCCTTACACTTTTGCCTCTGGTGGACCGTCTTCGGCGTTGAATCGTCGCGCGATCACAAATGGCGAGGCGTTCGTATCGTTGATATCAGGCATGAGGTCAGGTTTCATGAGTCGTCCTGATCGTTTCGACTAAGATCTTCATGGACTTCTCGCTTATCTGCCATGAACCATGGTCTTGATCGTAGTTTTGTTTCTCGGCCGGTGGCCGCATCTCAGATCGGCTACGCAGACAATCGTATGTCTTTGTCGGGGGTGGAAAACAATTCTCAGGCAGTTCTCAGTGGCACTTAAATATTGCTGCTCATCGGCTAAGAGTATATAGTTTACCAGGTTGGCAACACAGGCGCTAGGAAATACGTTGCAGGGGAATTGCACTTTCGAGCCGAGCAAAGCGGGCTTTCATCAAACGAAAAGTGTGCCTAAATCCTCTTTGCGTGTCTAGGCCGTAGCTGGATAAATGCTTTGCTGGCCCTTATGCTCTAAAAAATCTAACAACAACTTCTGTACATGCCTATAGACGTCGCTTTCCCTTCCTCTTCATCTCTCGATCTGCATGGTTTGCTGATTACTAAATCTCTCACAAGCTCTAAAACGACCAAGTCTCTCTCGGCGTACACCTTTATTATATCCGCCACTACACCCCATCTAACAAATACACAAAGCTGCTGGCGACGACTCTCCTGGGCATCTCTCTTCCATTCTCTCCTTTCGTCGCTTTCAGGTATCATGTTGCCCAGTGCGATTTGCGCTGAGCGAATAACATTTGTTCGGTCAGGTACAGTGGAGGTTTTAAAATCCTATGAACGTCTAGGGTAAGGCGGGTGCTCGGATGGCATCCCCACCCTGACATTTTGCAGGGAGGTGTGCTTCCGGTGATGGGTCCCTCTCTCGTTCGAACTGATAATCTCCTATGCTCGATGCCATGGCAACTGTTTCACCCTCGAGTGTTTGACAGCGCGCATATGTAACGCCTAGTTCCGAAAAAAGGAAGCCGGCTCTATTATCTCCCTTCTAACTATTGCCCGTATAAGCTCTAACCGTGTATTCGTATCTAGCTCCATCTTAGAACTCTCCAGTACCAGACCCACTCCATTGAGGAGAATTCATTCCTTCTCTATCCGATCGCCAGTACGGCGCCCCCGGCCGCCCCCGCCCCCCCGCTTTTTTCGGGTCCGCTCCGAAGGTCTACCTGGTAGATATATCTGGTGTCCTATGTACAGCATTGTAATGGTATTTCCACCCCTTTGAGGAATACGTGGGAGAATCTTGCCGATGGAGGACGTCTTGCACATTCCCCTGCAAGAATGCATTTGATTGGGTATCGAGCACACACCGTCCGACTGCTCCCAAAGCTCCGCGTCTTTGGATTCCTACCTCTCTTTGCTTACTATCGTCTATGCTTTCTTTCGAAATCCGGCCCCTCAAATTATGGCTGTTGGTTGTTGGTCGCGTACTTTTCTATTCTTATTCTGTCAATACTGGTTTGTGGTTTCCTAGCATGGTTTCCTGTCTTTATCTTCTAACTTTAGTTTTCGTGCTTTTATACATGTCTTTCTCGTCATGCGTCATGCTAACTCTATATGTCCATCACTGCAGTATGTCCGATTGACTTCGACAGCCTCTCTGATCTTCGAAACTCATTTATGTCTGGCTCTCCTTCTTATTTACTTTTCTAAGAATTGCCTCTTCGTCTTAATCTTTCCGATTTTATTCTCCTTGATCTGGATAGAATTTTTTTTATTTTTCGTCTCAACTTTCCACTTTTTTAGCCAAAATTTAACTTCTTTAAAACCGATTAAAGACAGAGCAATCTGTTTAGTTGCCTGCACGCTTTCTACAGTTCTTATATGTTTCAACACATTTTTTCGTGATATCTCCTGTCTGGCATAAACTTCGCTGCGCCGCGAATTAAACTCCTTGGTCCCGTCTTATGGCTTGTAGAATCATAAAAGAAGAGAGGAAAAGATTGATCTGTGCCAGATCCCGTTACTCAATCATAGACCAATCGCAGTGGAGAAGTCGTGTGTGGCAAAGGGCGGCCTCCAAGAGAAAGACTGGGAAGTTCGTGTGGTATGATAGACTGGCGCAGAACTTAGCTTTGTTTCCTCTTCAGTTACTCACTGTATACAAGGGGTTGCACCTGTACCTGCCCTTGTGATTGTTCGGAGTCACTACGCATGCGCGACCTTCTCGATATCTGGGGGGGTGGCGGCGTCAGGTTTGCCCCAGTATTTTGGATAGCGGTTGACAGTCGCAAGGGCAAAAGAGCACCCATTGATAATCTGTCACTTGTAACTGTTTAGTGCTGTCGAGTTTAACCTCATAGATTTTTCTGCCCGCGCGGAGATGTTACGAAGCTTTATCCCGTCTTTCTATAGGTCCACGATCATGAGTAGCCGATTACGTCGCTCTAGGGTTGTCAGAGCTTGCGCGACGTGCCAACCTTCTTTTAAGCGAAAGCCCTTCTCGGTGCACAAGGGCGAAGCTAGTGTCGGCACATTGCCGTTGTTGGTGTTGAATAATTGCAACGTCCAGAACATAGTCTAGGGCCTTCGCTGCGGTTCCCCTTCTTTTTCGGCTGCGCCCGCGTCTGTTCTGTGGATATCTTTGCTATCTTCTATTGTGTACCTACTTCAATTTAATCTGTCCCCTCACTTAAGGCCCAGCGTCTTCTGTGCTCAATCATGCGTTATTTGCGTTAGTTGATTATTTTTTGTTGAATTTTAAAACACCCTCCTTGAAATAGGGAGCAATCTGCCCGTGACGGGTGGTGATACCATGTATTTGAACGCAAACAAGAATAAAAAAGGTAATTATGGAGCAGATCAATCGAGAACTCGCCAGCTTTGTCTAACAGACACTTTATGAAGGTATAGATAGCCATATGACTGAATTATGCAGCAAAGCTTTCTGGTAACCGCTGAAACGTATGCTTAATTCTCATAATTTTGGCTAGATGTGCACAGAATGTAATTTTTAAAGAAAAGAAAAAAAATTAATACACCCTTTGGAAAGGCTTTTTCCTTTGCGGCTTAAAATGTCTTATATTTAATTCTACAACTCTTTCGTTTGACGAAGTGATCAGTACAACGGGGCTGTTGACTAATCTTACACTATTTAATCGTGGTAACCGTTAAGTCAAACCTTTTAAAACTATATTTAGTACTAGAGAATAATAATTTATTCTTAATATCATATTAAATATAATATTTATTCTATATACTGAACATTGTCTTAATATGTATATATCATGATTTTCAATCATCTTATAACTTATGACTGTGAAGTCATTCTATCTATATAATATACGTATATATTAGTATAGTATATTATAATTATCTATTATATGCTACATGAAGATATGGAATTCAGATAAGGTAGGTAGGTCCAGATAAGGCCGACACCGTTTTCTGGAAAAAAAAATTCTGGAGAAGTTGCCACCACCAGATGAGCTCCTAAAACTTTTGTAATATGCTGCTGATAACACGAAATATTACAAATAAAACCATTTTTAAGGGAAACTAAAATATAGCTCATCTACTGTACGGACTATAGTTATAGTTAGTCTCATTGGTTATACTATAACTCTTTATGAATATACTTTTATTTGATATTCTATAATATCTAAGATTTTTAATATCTTTTGATGATTAGCCTATAATAATATATATTAATTCTAGTCTTCAATATGAAGTGATATATCACGTAATTATAAGCTGGTGCATCCGACCTAAGTATATAAGATATTTTATCAGATGCTTAGATGATAGTATAAGTGTAGTATAATGATCCGGAGTAGTATATGTATGATATGTATTATACATAATGTATATTATATCATTAAAATGTATCTATGTAGCTGGCAGTTGCGTAGGTATATAGTACTGACGTATAACGTATGAGCCGTTAGTGAAACAGATAGTTACATTCATGAGAGGCATAGGTAGTAGTTTATACATATATGTATCTAGGTGTGCTTGTAACTATAGCGGAACGACAGGTGGATGCGTATAAGGAACCCCCGCAGGCGATGCGCGAGAAATAGTATGTGGCACACTCCGCTGGTGATACAGAGTAGAGAGTGCGATCGATATTTATCTCATCAGTATAAGTCAATGTTATATCGATCACTGCGGCAGACAACTTTATATTGATAAACAACGGCGTAGAAAAGATACGAGGCATAACAGTGAGATGGATACATATTATATATAAGACTTAGAGTGTAAGCGAGGATCGTAAAGTAGTAAGATACTAAAGGAGAACATGCCAGAAATATTCAACAGTGAATGTAGCTATATAAGTAGATAGTATATATATTATATATAGTAGTAGACCTATATTGATTACGCTAAATAAGGATGTCAGACCCAAAGTGCAATATGATAGTCAGAGAACGTGATCATATGGTAAAGGGTCTCAGATCGGCCGGACACTTTTGTGGAAAAAATTGGACAGTTTTGCCAGATTAAGCGTCCTAAACTAATTGTTAAGATTGTGTAGTTTACTAAAAAATTTCAAATAAAACTATTTGTAAGTTAAAAGAATAATTAGTATATATATATATATATTATATTATATTGGATATTATATCAGAAAATGATGAGTATTTAAGTATCACTAAGTTTTAGTATGACTGGCAACGATAGTGATAATAGTTGTAGATATATAAACAGTGGAATCTATATACGAACTGATAATACTCGTATAATCCGATATAACCTAGAGTCGATCATCCCGAATACATCGAAATGTTTAAGTTGTACTAGTTTTACTATATATTAGAGATGAAATTACCAAAATTAATGAAATTGCTAGTTTTAATGGGTCTCTTCATCTACACTACAAGACGCTATCTTATTGTATACGAAACTGCAATAGACTTATACAACCGTGCTTTATTTCAGTTTCGTTAAACTTGGAATTACGGTACGTAGTTTGGTTAGAAGGAATCTGGACGCTGATGTGAAGTCTTTTTTTCTTGTTTTTTTTTTATTTAATTAAAAAGAGTCATTAGGGATAAGCATGAGAAGGAGATCGGCACGAGGGCGGGGATACACGGTTGCTGCCAATGCGGCAAATCCAAAAAAGACCGGGCGACGCGGCAAGAATCACTGATGCCGTTGAAATTAAAATTCAATTTTTTTTTTCTTAGCGATACAAGGATAGAACGCACGATCTTACTAAATTAATAATGAAAAAAGTTGGCATGACAGTTTTCGCATATCGATCGCATATTTAATTGTCAGAGTAAAAGGAAGACTTCAAACATTACCCTTAAAGTATTTAAAAAAAAGTGTGCTATATTATTTAGTTTAAAACATCTACTTTAACCGATTAGCACTGTCACTCCATTCCACCTTACTTCACCGTTCTGATACAAACTTAAAATATATAGCTAAAGTTAAAATAGATTACAGATTAAATTTAAGTAAGACCCAGGAGACAAGGTCGCCCTACTCCTCATTATTTTCGAGCACAAAAACAAACAAAGATAACATGATAAAATAGAAGATATGTTAATATAGGCTACTTGGGTCGGGCCTCCTCTGGACTTTAACCTATATAGCTATCTATAGTATGATAATGAATAATATATATTAATATAGTAATACGTTAATTATGCTATATATATAGTTTAATTATAAATATATCATATACTATATATTATAGTTAGTATATATATATATAGTATGTATATATATCGTATATGTATAGTAGTATATATAGTATATGCTATATATAACGTATATTTATATATATATATATATATATATATTATGTATATATATTAGATAGTATATATATATATATACTTGTAGTATATATATATATATAATATATATTATATATATATATATGTATATAGTATGTATATATAATATATACTATGTATATATAGTGTATACGTATATATATATATATAATATATATATATATTATATATAAGTATATATATAGTATATATAATACTATTTTTAGTACTATATTAGTATAATAGTATTATATATAGTGTTTATTCCATTATCATATCGAGTATTAATATATAGAGTATAGATTAGTATAGTATATATGTTATAATGTATATGTTGATATATTATTATATATATATATATTATTAGTAGTATATGTACAAACGATATATAGTATAATATATATGATACTATGTTATGTACCAGTATTTAGATAGTACGATAAGACTATATACGTACTCTTTCTCGTGACTGAGAACACCAGTTTGTCCCAGTACCTTGCGCGGCTGCAACTGGCTCCCTAGATGCTGTGAGTGCGAGAAGACGCCAACGTACTTTGTTACACGCACCGTGCCAGCTCGATCGAGTGGTACGCCCAAACTCACCATCCAGCACCCGCCAACAGGACCAGGTCACGGACGCGCCCATGGAGGTATGCCACTCCCGCTCGATACACGGGCGCGGGGCCCCATGACGCGTCCCGGCGCTCTACATGCGGCCCACACGACGGGCCGCTGATGCCCCCTCGCTGCCCACCTAGGCTCGACAGCCGTCCCGTTTGAGGAAGAGAATCATGACCTGCAGAAGGCAGGCTCGTAGCCCAGCTGGCTCGCGCCCTCGACTTTCTATGTGTGGACCTGTGAAAAAAAAAATAAAACCCCTACTCAGTAGCGCGCGAGGGATACCGCAGTGGGACGTGCTGTCCTTACTTCTTTCCCATCAAATGCTGAGGAGTCCTCTACGTTGCTCTTCGAATCGGGTGAGAGTTTCCACCGGTACACACGTCACGACTCACATCGAGTGGGGTTGGCGACCCTCTTATACTGCTGCAGGCGGGAGGCAGGCCAAAGACATTACAGTATTCTCAAGGCGATACTGGAAGAGTTAATTAACGGAAGCCCTAAAATTCCGACGGTCCTACCAATTCTTGAATAACCTTGACTCTATGTTTTCACGCTCACTGACTCCTTCCGTTTTAAAGTTATACCATTGGTTCTCCGTTCCTCCTCATTTTGGTACTCTCACCGTTCGACATCTCAATCTTGTATGCTTCTTAAATTATAACACTTTTTCCCGTTCCAGCAGCCTCCCAGCCAGCCAATGCCTCTGCGGCGAAGCGGTAATTTCTGGCAGCTTTAAATCGGGCTTACTTGGGGGGAATTTCGTGTTCTGTTTATTGCTAACTACTCTTCGGAGAGTGAGATCCTGCTTTTGACTACCTGCCGGCGATGGGGGGCCTCGGTCCTCACCGCTAGAACCAGGGTGGGGGCCGGTATATACTGATGGGCTATGCAGCCAGAGATTCAATTCCATCTTCAAACAGCTAAATCTTTTTCATCGCGCCCAAAGAATACTCATGGTTCCTGATGGGATGTGAATCGCTGTTCTACACGCCATTTAAGGAGAGAGACATTGCGTATGCGGGCATCGGAAAACTCTCATGCTTATGCTGCCTATTATCTTAACTAATTTTTTATTTGCTGCTACGAATCGTTGGCAGAGAAGACTTTCGGGACTGAGGCTAAGCGCGACTTTCTCACTAAGAAAGAAAGCTTGCGATAGACTCTGGAGGCTTGGTTACTCCTACAGATAAATGGTTGTCTGGCCCTTGCCATAAACAGCTGCATCTCGAGCCTAACAGAGCTTTTGTACAAAGATCGCTGATTTTCCTCCCCTTTTAGGATTCGCTCCTGAGAAGCGGTTCTGGATTGCTCGCACGTACCTACTCGCTTCGAAAAGCCAATCTCTTCGGCCCTCTTTTGTTTTCCCATCTAATCTCTCCGACTGGAAGTCATTCAGTGGTTATAGTAGTCCTTCCTCCTACTCCTCTCTCGCTGCTCTCAGGTTTCTTGCCAAATGTCTTTGACCTGTGAAGGTTAAATCAGCAGGATGTGAGTGTGCATGCGAGGTCTGCACCTGACGATACCTGTGAACGTTCAGAGGGAAGTAGTGGCTAACAAATGGTCGGCTCCAGTGTAGCTCGGAGCAGCACGATGGGCATTACTTTCCCCGTGTTTTGATTTTGCAGACGGGAGGTCGTGCTTCATGAAGCTTAGCGCGGACCTGTCCTCGTTTCCAACGTACAGAGCTCTAACATGTCTGCTCGCTCTATGCGTCGTTAATGTTCTATGGATCCCTTGTGATTTGTTTTCTCCAGATCGGCTGGAAGCGCGGAGACATCGGATCCCAGCCGAGTCCCAGTGAAAGAATAAAAGAAACAAGAACAGGGTAGACGCGCTCTGCTGGATGACGCTTTTCAACTAGTCGCCCTATACGCTGACGTCAGTCATCGACTTGTATTACCGACTATCAGCAATTTATAAAATTAGTCCGTTTTGCAACGTATAACTCTATCTCGCTGTCGTTAACTCTCAATAGTGTTTCCTTGGATGACATTCTTTAGTGATCTCGACTTTGCCCTTCTTTCATCGATCCTATCCGAGTATGGCTTATCGCATCGTTCGAAGGGGCTGTCAAAGAAGCTGGTTGAACCCAGTACTTTCTCTATGCTAACCTGATTTTAATAAGGTCTTGCTGCTCCTTTAAGGGGATCCATGGGATAGGGTCTTACAGACGACCGGGTGGTGGTGGCGGGCTTGAACACAGTCCAAAAGGCGTCTTTGAACCTCAGATCCTGAATTGGCGCTGGACCAAGCGCGGAATGCTACTCTTAAGGCTTCCCTTGCCTTTTTGGGTTTCTCCTGTCTCGATTATGCTTAACTGCTTGTCTAGGTGTTAATTCTCGATCCGATCGCCTCAAGTATCACGTAGTCGACACTCGTTGATGAGCGACCTTCTTCCTCTCGCTGTTCCTGTTACAGATTGTGGTGGTTCCCGGCGCAACAACACACCGAAACAGCGGAATTAACAGGTTTAAATCTCCCAACTATAACATATAAATATAAATAAATTAATATCAAAGAATAAATTTAAATTAAACAATGGAGAAAAAAAATAAAAAAAAAAAGTAAAATCACTCTTAAAAAAAAAAAAAAAAAAAACAAAGGGTTGATAGATTTGTCATCATCAGTTCTCTCAAGCTTACTGTCCAAATCTTTCTGCATTGAGTAATATCTAACGCCTCTTATGCCGAGATGATTCATTTCCAGGGACTACACTGTGTAACACGACTGGCAACTGCTCCTGTGCATCCCTCCGTTTAACTGTCCTTAAGAGTCTCGCTCTCCGTACCTTCATCTACTTGTTCGATTCCTATCATTGTGTCTGGATGGTTTCCCGTAGAGGGTCACCGCGGGACCCTTGTATGCAACATCTCAACCCTGGTTAAAAAAACGTCAACTTTGTTCTCTATAATCGCCATTGACATATGATTGATCGACTAGCAGTGGTTTAAGTGTGTTGCGTCGTTTTATGTTTTGGTATCCTTTTATGCTTTTTGACGATCCCTTCAAGTGCCAGACACCTACCCAACTTCCCTTAATTTTCCTTTCGGACGGCCTCCTGAAGACCGATAGATGCTGATTTCTCCTGTAATAAATAGACACATTCTTGGCGGTCTTAACATAAAGTTGCAATAAATTTGTCTTGGCACAGAAACCCTCATAAAGGGATTTCAATGGTTGCTAAGGTGAGCTGAAAGAACTGGGAGTTCTGGTCAGGTTGCGGGAATTTTTTTTTCGACCCCATCCTTTACTTCGTGGACCCATATTTACCTTTTTTCGCCCTGGGACTTGCGTGCAGGGACACGCTATCGTTAATGGAGTACTGTTCCCACATTTGGGGCGGCTTGGCTTCCACCTTGCATGATTGGGGGAGTGGCAAGGGTTGCGTAGTGAGTGTACTATAAGTCCTAATGAGCGCTAAGAGACTAGAAGTAAACTGGTCCTAACTTTCAACCACCTCTGTCTTCTGACCCTGCTACTCGTCTGCCGAACGTGAACGTTGGCGCACCTACCTCTCTCTGTTCTGTATGGTCTACAGCAGGTATGAAATGCTCAAGGGAGTCTTGCGGCCCGGCCTCGTATTCGCACGAGTTGATCGACCCGGATCGTGATGCGGTCGGAGCCTTTCAGACAATACAAGGGGTGCCACTGCTCTCGCATGGAATTTTGCCGTGAGTGACAGGCGACATACATCACGGTCGAAGAACGCATCCCAGACTTGTTCGTTGGGTGGTGGCACGTCTTTCTTTTCCAGGGCCCCTCCCCTTACTTTTCCTTTTGGCTTTCGTATCTTGGAACTCCTTGCCTTCGTTCCTGTT
>JABUQX010079764.1:0-33690 GCA_015478945.1 Trachelipus rathkii
CTTAGTAGATGTTAGAGGTGATGTTGGTTCGTTGTCAATTTATAGTATATATATTATATATATATATATATATATATAATATATATATTATAGTATATATTTTATATAGTATATATATATATATATATATAATTATATAATAATATTGATGGTAATATTATATTAGTTCGTAGTATATATTATAAAGTTTAGTGTATTTGATATTATAATTTAGTATAGTAGTATATTATATATATATTATATATATATTGTATATTATATAGATTAGAATAAGTTAGTTAGGTGACTATAATGACTTATTATATTCGCTCGATTAGTCCTTTAGACTGACCTTGCTATTTGGCATACTACCAGATTGTTTTTTTCCTTAGGTGCCCTAATGTGACTTAACTTTTTATTGGCCTTACAATATAATATTATAATACCCTTTTAATATGGCCTTTGAACCTTATTGTTGGCCTTGTTAACCTTTTTGAGACCCCTAAAATTCTTTTCGGCAACCTTTTGTATTACGTCATAGGGTGGCAAATTTCGGCAACCCTTAAATTTTTGGCACTACCTAATTTAGCAACCCTATCGAAAGAAGGGTTGCGCAAATAACCGGTTTGACGCAGCAACGTTGTATATTAACTAGTTTACCCACCTAACTAATTTTAATTAACGATCCAACTCTATTGGTCTCCAGGGTCTAAAATATTTGGCACTAGATCCCTATATATTTTACTTTGTGACCAATTACCCCCTAATATATTTTTTAAGGCAGACCCTAATTTTTCGTAGATATTCGAATACGCCTTGGTCTTTACAGGGTACATATATTTTAACTACCTACCTAATATAACATAACTACACATCACTAACACACACACTAATACATCATCACTACTACACAATAACACACACATATATTAACACATCACTATTTTGCTATATAATATATAATATCTTATATATATACTCAATACACAAATCTTAACACTTATACATAACTATCATTAATCACTATGACACTTACACTTCCTTATACCATCTTATTACACATCGTACAGAACACATCTTACCCACCCTATATGTGCTTCCATCTCAATTGAGGTCATATTTTGAACCCACCTACTAATTTTTGACCTATGTACGCTTTTTTGATACACCTAATATTGATAATGTGATTTACTTAACTTTTGATGAACTTCACAAAACTTTGAATAGCGTCATCTTTAAGGCGGTCATCTTTGATGGTGCCTATATAATTGATGTGTTCAATGTATATTTATATGATTAGGCTGAGATATAATTATTGATTAGGTTATTCAAACTTTATGATGGTTCCAATCACCTGTTAGTAAATAGAGTTATCTAGTATTAGTTCTATATATATTTATAAGTGTTAAAATATGAGTATAATAGATGAGTGCCAGGTGAGTGCCTAAGGTGAGGGCCAATGAGTGCCGATATTGAGGCATAGGAAGTGCCTAATGAGTTTCACAAGTGACGGAACGCACTTTTTTGAACTAGGCTAGTCGCCGATATCTCTGATACGTACTGGACTCATAAAACATAGTGCTCAATCATATATACGAGTGCCTAAATACTTTATAATTTCAAAGCCTTTTATCTAGCCTTCATAATATATATAATCCTATAAAGCCAAAATATATAAGCCTAATATGGGTTGTTACTAACTCAACTAGGTATATTATATTATATAAGGTATGAGTGATATCGTAATTGGAGGTATATAAAATTTAATTAGTCATAAGTTCATAATAAAGATATGACTTCCTACTATGAGTTATGATATTTTTCTAACACTTAATAGCACGACAAGACTAACAGGGGAGATGTATCATTCTCAACATTTACTTAGTAATTTAACGGCCCAGATAATGAATACCTCAGACGCACGGGCTTTACCGTGAGGGAATGATTAAATGAAGTAGGACTAACACAGACGATGAGTATAAGAGATATCAACCAGTAACGAACGGTGGTGCAGATAGATCGATGCAGCGATACTAGTCTGGAAGATGTAATTAATTATAATACTAATAAATTTCATTGATGCCTAGCACGCACTTTGTGCTACCCAGGGCTCTTAAAGGAGGTGGCATCAGCGATGAGAAATTATTATCATTCTGAGCACCTGACGTATACGGACCTATATAGAATAAGATATTAATAAGCCTACAAAATCTGCGCTGAGAGCAAATATAGTAGGTATTCAATTATAGCGATACTTAAGAAAGTACCAGGACATTTATATAAGTTTTTTGACTCACTTTTGACTCGACATATTATATATCAATAAGCGGGTGAAACTGAAGCTAACACCTACCTCAAGATATGAGAAGAGTACTCCATATCAAAGGTGCAGGATGAACCCCTTGAGTTAATATATATGGAGTTACTGTGAAGAAGAAAAAAAATCTCAGCAAGGTCTAAAAGATACTTACTACTAAGTACTTTGGGAGGACGCCGATAGATTTTTGAACACAGTTTATAAATTACAGTGTGTAATTTTATTTTGTTTATTAGTTAAAGATATATGATACAAGGATGTTTATATTTTAAACAGGAGAGACGAGAGAACGTCGAAAGAGAATAGGAAAGTTAGGTGTCTTAGATAGGGAGATTTGTAGAGTTAATTAACATTATAAAAGAATTAATAATTATTATTCTCACTAAGGTTGAGAATGACCATATTACTCGAGGAATTCTATTCCAGAGGTCATACGAGATTATTGTATCAAGATAAAGAGAGTAAGATCACAAGAGGAAATTTTGTGAGAGAGTAGAAAGTCAAGAAACGTTATGCAGAAGACGGACAGTGAACGAGCTAGAGTGGTATGAAGATATGCAGCGGACGCGAGTTCGATCACTCGCATAGTCGAGGATGCGGCGTTACCGCAATCGCACATAGAATTCTGCAGCAGACGTAGACAATCGGAGCCAGCGAGAATGAGCAGCAGATAGAACAAGGACGCCAGAGAGTAGGGGGTGGGGCGCGCGGGCGCCGCCCGCTCGCTTTGCGCCCGCAGGCGCAATATTACCAGCGCGTAACGAAAAATAGGGTGGAGAGGGGGGTCAATGTACTATTCAGTGAAGGACAGCTAATTTTTATATCCAAATAAAGAAGAAGTAAGTGCTCATAAAGTCACCACATATCATTATTTAGCCGAAATAGTTTGAGCGAAGAGATATTTTTATAAACATGACTATACTTTTGAACCAGTAATGACTTCCAAGACCGTTAAGAATCAGAAAAGTACAGGAACTTGGAGAGAAGAGGCAGTGACTAGCGTGCCATATAGCACCAAGGATAGAACGGGCAATTGATTGCTTGAGATCACTCGCCTATACCTGCTTGAGCATATGTTCTTCTCAGTAACTTGTTAGCGCGAATAATCGGATTTATAAAATCTTCGTTATAGCTATTAGTAACTCATAATATTTAATTTAAACATATCCATACTTTTATAAGCATTAATAATATCAGTTAAATTAATATATTAGAGTGTTATACCTAAGCACCCTATATAAAGAGGGATTATATTGCTTTTGTTTTACTGCTTTAAGCTGCTTTTAACTTATTATGTTTTATTCACTGTCTTTAACTTACAAAATTAAAGTTTCTTTCTGCTTTCTGTTTTTAACTCATTGTCTTTAATAAACTAGCTATTAAAAATAATCATCATATTATTATATATAATTACATAATTATATAATTTATTATCTTATTATATTTTTATTTTGTTTTTAATACTTTTATTTATTATTAATTTTATTATTATTATTATTTTTTGTTTTAATATTAATACGTATATATTTATAAAAATATGTATATATGTATTAAAATACAAAACCATCACACTGTGTCTTATATATATACATTAATTTAAATAAATATTTAGTATCGAAATATTTATATAATAAATCCACATTACATTTACTATGCTTTACAAGGCTTAATTAATTCATCATTATAATCTCACTATTATTTATACAACTATTTAACGATATTTAGATATATGGGAGAAATTTTATATCGTAATCCGAAGTCCGCTACATGCTTGTAGCTGGGTACCGACTAAGTACTGTGTATATAACCTTCTATATTATTTTAATTATAATATCTTTTCATAAGGAATTATGGATGATTTTCTGAGCCAAATACCCAACTGTATAAAAATAAATTATGTAAGTGTATATTATATTGTCTTATTATCAGTGTAATTTAATGAGTAATAAAAAGTATGTTTATTTATATCATCGATGGCATTATTATCAGATATTTATAAAGATCGTATGTATTCTAATATATTGTCAATTGAGTCTAATCATAAATAATAATATTTATTATGTATCAATTAAAATTGTATGTTAAGTAGTTTGCTTTTATTAAATTAATGCACAAATTGAATTTGAAAATAGCAGAAGCGTTCACTATAGTAGTAAATAAGTCTCACACATCTAAATAAATTATACTCTGTGTTTTTCATAATCACTAGATATTATATTTCATTCAAATTGCAAGCAATATGCGAAGTGTTCTTTAAACACTCAGTAATAAAATTACTGTGTATTGACCAGAGAAGAGACATTCGAGTCACATAATTAATTGGATTCTGGCAACTTAATATATGTTTTTCACTCCATCTCTAAAAGTGAAATGAGTTCTAATAAAGATATATTTTAAAGTCAGGTTACTTATATCGAATCCTCTAACGGTTATAATTTGAATGGTTTATGGATAAACTCACCTCCCAATAAACTACGCACAGAGTGTTGCTTACCGTACAACTAATTAATTATACTTCCTAATGAGAAAATATAAGAATAATCAGGATATACATATCCTGATAATGAGCGCCATCTATGTTGCAAAATATTATAATACTCATCTTATAATATATAAAAATTTAAATAAGCTGAAACCTATTCTGAAAAACGTAAACTATTTAGTGAGAAGAATGAGAAATTCATTCCAGTGTGTTCAATTAGTGAAGTCTGTTTAATAATCTTAATAAATCAGGCAATTGTTCCTTTAAACAGAATCCTCAGATAATAAGTCGTAAAGCTTATCTCGTTTATAAGAAACATAATCATATTAAAAATAACTCTCCCTCAACATTAAAAATAACTGAAAAATAAAAAGAAGTTACTACATAATCAGCATGCAAAGAGGAGGAGGGGTATCCTACCATTTACTCCGTTATAGCTCCACTGATAACTAAGTTGATGTTGTCTCCATGATGAAGAAGGTTGCTGTCTTTCCATAAAATAATGAAGTATGAGAAATGATAGATATATCATAACTTAACTTAATAATTAACAGTATAACTGTACAGAATATAATATCAGTAATCTCTCTCAGATTCAGTCCAGTCACAACCTCTATATGAATCAGTTATACCTTAACGTATATTATATATATATATATTATACATCTGGGCAAAATACGCCCCAGTCATCAAGTTTCATTATCATTCCACAAACTACCCAAAATATATGCCATTAATTTATATATAGGATATACTAATAGATTTATAATATATAATATATCATCAATGTCTATTTATGTCATTACAGCCTCTTAATCACTTCAACAACAACAGTATGCATACCACATGAATATTACTTATATTGGGAACGAATAATCAATTAATTCATTCAGCAGCCTCTTACCTACTACTCAGCTTTATGATCTTAAAAGTTGATAAAGATATATAACCAATATAATCGAGAAAGAAGTGTACAGATTAATTAAAATACAGAACATCAACATCTATCAATAAGTAAGAAAACGGCTATACTTATATCAAAGTTAATAAGCCATACTAAAATAATGGATAGATCTTATCAGAATAGACATTCAGCATCTATAACATGCCACCTTACGTAATATAAAATCCACATAAGCACGTCCGAGTGGTTCAATAAGTTACATATATCTAGATTAATATATACCTTATATATATGAAGTATAATAATCAGTTTTAATGAAGAATATTTAAATATATATCCTAGAGGAAGAGCTTACTATTAGAGTTGCGTAAACAGGATAAAGCCTTTTAATATATAATAATTTATTTATAAAGAATATCAATTATCTATTGTAATCATGATAAAGTCAGGCAGATCTGTGAATTGGATGATTACTTTCATATAGAATGATATGTTAAAGGATCATAAATATAGATGGTGTATATTTGTATAGCTGAATCTCTTATATCACGTAATACTGGTAAGAAAGGCCTGTTAAAAGTATTGGAATGTAGATCAATTATACAAGAACTCTTATCAGTAATTATAATTTTCAATCACAGAACTTATAAATTCATTAAATACATCAAACGATTAGCTAGATTTAAGGATATTAATCTACCATAAAGATTAGCAAGACTCTGTATTATTACAAGTTCCTCAGGCACTTACTTACGCTCAGATAAATTATAAAAACGTGTTACTACCAGAGCTATATCGTAAAAGATAATATAATAATAGTAAAATACAACTCTATTATTATATTCAATACCTATTTGGAATTAAATCGTTAATTTATAGTATAATTAATCATATATTTATTTATTGCAAATGCTTGTTATATATAAATAAATATGTTATTTTAGACCTTTTTCTTTATTCTTTTAACTTTAATAAATTCATCAATTCTGAGTACATATACACATATATTAATATTATAACTATATAATAATAATATATATAATAATATTTATATCATTATTATTATATATAATTATAATTAATTAAATATATAATCGTATGTAGATAACATACTCCATAAGATCCAAATAAGTAATTACTTATAGAACTAGTTTTAGTTTATTATGATTAAATTTAATCTTAACATACTAAGTAGATATTAATATATAGTACTATAGGCATATCTTATAATATTAGCCAAAATAATCCCACACAATATATAAATAATCTATTGTTTAGGTAGAAGTATATACACTTTATTATAACTTGAAAACTGTCTTAGCTGGAAGAACTATTTCTGTCAAAATTATAATCTATCAATCTAGAGAGACTAGCAAAACGTGCAGTAGTAGTATGAGGGTGAATGCTATTCATAATTTTCCACTATGTCGAAGGCGATACCAAATTTTGTATCATTGGGTGAGGTATCATCTCACGGAATTATATGGCACTCTTTAAACAGGTATTATCTTCACATTTAAGCATACATCTAGACAAAATGAATAAAGAGATTTAAAATATAGACACAAGTCTAATTTAGTGAAGTAATAAGAGGAAGATTAAGAATCCTGACCATAATTAACATCATATTCGCGATAAGAACGCTCTTGTTCAATAATTTTTGAATAATGAAAAAGTTTCAACGAAATTTATCGTGGCCGCAGTGTATTAATAATAATGCCATGAGCATCTCCACAGAGCGCGATATAGTGATAGTCTGCGTGCATTTCCTAAAGATTATTATTCGAGGCTTAGCCGTAAAACCTAGAAAAATTACATCTCATCAAATAAGGCAGAAAAAATAAACACTCATGTAAAGTTATAACGTAAAAAAATATAAGCTTTTATCTTATAATGAGAGATTCGTTCCGACTCAATGCAATATAAATATCTCATACTTATTACAATGTCCTCGTGACAGTAGTACTCTAGAAGGCTATACTTTTGTGGCTAGAACCACACATATATATATAAGATAAAAGATAAGTACGAGATGTTTTTGGAGAGCTCAGCACATTTGCACGTATTCTGTGCAAAACTGTATATTTGCTCGCAGTACTTATCGACTTGGAGCTCAGCAGGGAATGCATCATGAAATACAATCTGCGGGAGAGAATTCAGGAGGAGAGTGGAAAATAAAGGGTCGATAAGAGAATTAACAGGATAGCGATTAGCCTTAGGGCGACGTAACAATGGAGAGCGACAAGTTATACGAGAGAATTTAATTTTCTTACTCCACACGATGTATTGAAGCAATCGCATGCATCAACAATTAATGAAAGAAGCTATACTTAGCGTACTGATTTTAAAAGAACGACATGAACAATGGATTAATTTAATTCATTAACCATGATATACATAATTACTACATTACTTTTTTGATTCATCGAGCCGCTGGCTCGAGAATTACCATAAGCTAAGGCTTAATTCTTAAACACAGGCTATATTACATATCAATACTAGCACAGATGATCATCCTTGCTTAGTAAGGAAATGCCGTTTCAAAATACTGAGGAGGGGGCCACTCGACACCAACCTGCTGATGACTAAGGAAACAGAGGATAGACACAATCAACACATATTAAATTCAGGAGAATAAGCGCTAGAAGAAATCGAGAATTGAATGTATAATTAGTTATGCGCTATCTCGAAAAGAAGAATACACATAACAGCGAAATAACGGATACGAAACCGTTGATGGTCTATTAAATCTAATCTGAAGATTCTTTAAGAGATGACAAACTAATTCACAGATCTGCCAAATTGTCGATAGCTTGAATAGTATATTATGGAAATGTAAGTGTATACAATGTTGTTATACTTGAGTGAGTATCTTAGACAGTGAAGAGATAGGGTTATAGAGGAGAAATAGGCGTTCGTAATAATTTCTTATACTACGAGATAGAGAAGGCTACCTATATGGTTAAGGCTTAGATATCCATATTATCTTTCACGAGTGAGGGAAAAGATTGACAAGAATTTTCAGACGTCCGAAACGCTGTGATAAAAGCGAAGGAGAGAATAAGCATCAAGAATTACTTGTCGAAATAGTGATTCGAAGGTATCCTGGCTTTACCTATTAATATCCTATACTCCATAGTAGCCTATATTAAGTTTTTCACACATGTGAAATTTAAGAAAATCGCTATGTTTAATTCCAGAGGTGTCTCATTTTTTATTAGTGTCTTGTGTCTTCTTTCTAGATAACTTTCACAATGTTGGAGTCGCTAAAGATCACGTTTTAGAGAGACTCATTCTCGTTCATCTCCAGTAGCTCAACTTTTGGATTTTTTATATCACTCGCACAATAGATGGTCTATACATACCAATTGCAAGTTCCGGACATTTAAGCAACTGTGTGAGGTTGAATCTATATCATTTTTCTAACAAACCTTAGTAACAGAGAAGAATATTATTTTGATCGTAAGTTTAGAGTAAAGTGAATATTGATTAGGTGTCCGCGTTATCGAATTTCCCACCCATTTTATATATTATCTGTGTATCAGTTTATTAGAATAGATAATTACTCTCAAGTCTAGATAATTTTTTGGATTTCTGTTCGGTGTAGTGAAAGTCAGAAATGGAATTTACAGGAGGCATATTGGATTACGAGTTAAAAATTACATTTGATAATGCATAACTCTCATGGATATCGTGCCTCAGTCCATCGAGAGTGGGAGGACCAGACATTTTTTACCTTAGATAAAAGATAATTATCCTTTTGTGAGATATCTTATATGTTTGGAGATATTGTTATCATTTGAAACAATAGGTGCATAAATTAACATCAGTCAGGAATAAATTATGTGCTTCTTACTATAAGTATTATGTAGAACACTATAAAGTGCCGTGAAAATTTGATAGTTGATGCGGAACTTAAGTATACAAAACTGAATGCGTACCTAGTAAGTGTAAACCTTAGTAGAAGAACACTACGTGAGAAATCCATGATTTTCAACATTTTGAGCGAATTAAAGTTTCACCTTTGAAAAGGCAGTGGAAGTACTTAACATTATGATCAGTAAAAACGTTGATTTCTTCTAGTAGTTCCTGGAACTTATAACTTAAAAATTTGATATAGCTACTAGTTGAAGGGGTTTATACTTCTGGAGATAACCCATGACTCGACAATGAACAAAAAGAGAAGCAGATCGAGTAGCTTGCATTATACAGTAACCCCTCCGGTGCTCAATCACCCATGGGGGTGGTATGGCTTATGTATATACAAATATAATTGATTATCAATATGTAGGTAATACTAAAGCTCTTTTATTAAGAGTAGTATATTTTCCCCCACAAAGAGAGTAAAGTTATAACATTCCATAATGTTTATCTAACTCTGAATAGATCAAATTTTGACTAATGTAACGCGTGGGCATATAAAAGATGTAAAGGAATCCCTTCCCCTTTAATACCGGCGCATTGTTATGCAAAAGTTCATAATTAGTAAAGAAACAGATGCAGTAATACAGCATAATGAAATAATAATAAGAGGTGTAGTCAGTACCTATTTTTTTTCAATTCATTAACATACCTCGCAGTGTGAAGATAGTATAAAGAAAGACACTCCTGAATAATGGAATCGAGAAAGGGTATTCAGAGGATTCATAAAATTGCAGAGAGGTATGGGGCCTTGGTGGATTTTTTGCCAAGTTATGGAGAAGTGCAAGGCCTCTACTTCAGGAGAGGTGGGAATTATATAGGTAAAAAAGCTATAAGAACAGGTTTGCATACTATTCAAGATATTGCTGCAGGAAATAATCCTCGAACAGCATTAAAAAGACGTATTGCGGATGTTTCAGATAAGATGTTGGATGATGTTAAGCGTAAATTAAGACGTAAAATGTCAGGTCAGGGTCGAGGCACCAAGAAGATTGTCATAAAGAAAAAGACCAAGCGGAAAAAATCTCTAAAGAAAAAATGTATTGATGATTTGCTATTAAATTACTAACTATTAACTTTTAAATACGAGGTGTGTATTACTGTATATAAGTATGGTTTTTCATGAAAATGTCATTATACGGCCAGAAGCTCGAACATAAAGATGCATCTTCTCCATCATTCTAGTGTCTGTTGTTGTAAGAGTGAATGGGAATCTCTTCCCATGATCCTACAGCAGATTTAAGCGTAACGCGACTCCAACTTATCAGTATCTAAATCCTTTGCACCAATTACCATACAGAATGTTCCTCTAGAGTTCAATATTCCAAGGCACTCTGATCAATACCGGTAGATCCCCTAATGTTTTTTTATATGTAAAAACGAAGTTGACAAAACCTGATGGTACAGAACTTCCTTCGGGTGATGACCATATAGTATAAATACAGAATCAAGATTTCTGTATATCATGTTTTCACCCAGGTTGATGTCTATCTTAACGGAACTTCACTAGGTGCGTCAGCGGTTAATTATCCTTATAGAAGCTATATAGAGCATTTGTTAAATTATTCAGACGATGCTAAACAGTCTCATCTCCAATCATGTGTGGTTTTTATAGTTTCAAAGATGAAGCTGCACATATAAATAAAGCAGCTAAAGTCATAAATAATAATTATGAATTTTACGGTCGATAAAATGGCGATATCTTCTCTCAAGAAAGACACATTCTACCATCTGTAGATACTAGATCATTTTATCGCGGTCAAATCCTAAATTTGCTCTAAAAATAAAAAGTAAACCTACTCTAACGCTGTTGTTCCAGCACTGTTTTCAAACTGTTGAGGCTTATCTCTATGTAGAAATAGGAAATTATCATCCCCAACAGCGTCATTTGGAAATTGAAAATTCGCTTTTGAATACTACAGCAAGTACTCTATAAGAGAGTTGAAACCAGATATTTAATTCACTCAAGGATTATCGAGTAATCAATATCCCTTAACATTGTGAACGGAATTTACCACAGAAAGTAATAATAGGGATTTTGGAACATGAAGCCTACTCAGGAAATTATAAAAAGTCATCCTATAAATTCAACCTTTCGGACTTAGGGGTATCAGTTACATTGAATGGCCTTCCTCATATACGGACGTGATTAATGAAATGTTATAAAAACGGTGACTATCCTCTCTGCAGCCTCACGTCCTTTTTTACGACTTAATAGCCAAAACTGTATCATGTAATGAATAGTGGACAGGTTTATAATCTTGAAGAATACGCAAAGATTAGTAATTTATACGCCTATGATCTTACTGCAGACCTTTCAGCTTGTAACGATATCATTAACACATTTTGAAAAAGAGTACCTTAGGAACTAAGTCCTCTCTTGTGCAACTCTACATCACCCATCACTGTAAGTGGTCTATCTTGAGCATGACCTCAACTCATGAAATTGACAGGTATCGCAACGTACTTTTTGAAAATTATTAAAGATGATGAATGAGGAATACGTCGGTGTTTAAAAATGAACCTCAGCTTTTAGGGGTTTCGCTATAACGAAAAACTCTGTAAGAGTTGGAGATAGGATACCTTGCTTCATAATCAATCACATGCCCTCGTCAATCACTCAACAGACATGGATTTCCGTTTATAGATGCAAATAAACGAACGCTGGTTCAACATAATTGATTTCTTTGAACTAAAATTATATTGAATAATCATTATATCACCTCTTTTTAACAATAATATTAATAATGTAAGTTGTTGTAAAAAACTATGTCTACCCTGTCAACCCTTATATTCAATTTGTGTGGAGTCTATTGTATTATTTTCAATATATGCTTTTTAAATAATGTAGTTTATTTTTGGAAATATATTTGATGCTAAAAATTTGTATGTCAATGATTTTATAGTTTCTAATTATGTAATGAATGCTTTAAAATGAAAAACGCGATTTTACTACGCCTAAAACATATATATATATAAAAAGTTTTAATAAAATTTCGTTACAATTTTATTAAATAAATGTTATATAATCAGACACAGCGTGTGTTTTTCTTACATTACAATTTTTTTAATAAAAAGTATTAAAACAAAAATAATAATAATAATAAAATAATAATAAATAAAAAGTATTAAAACAAAATAAAAAATATAAAAGAAAACATAATGTTAATAAATATATGAGTTAAAGCAGTAAAGCATATGAGTGAAATAACAGTACAGGCATGTAAAACAGATGAGTTTAAACCAGTAAAATCATATGAGTTTATAAGGCAGTAAAGCAGTAAAACAAAGCATACTCCCTCCTTGGTGCTAGGTAACACCTCTATTGATTTACTGATTTACTGCTTTAAGGTATGTAATGTTAATAAATATATGAGTTAAAGCAGTAAAACATATGAGTTAAAGCAGTAAAACATGAGTTAAAGCAGTAAAGCAGTAAAACAAAAGCATACTAATCCCTTTGGTGCTAGGAACACCTCTACTGGATTTCTGTTTTAAGGTATGTAAGTAAGTATATGTTTTTAATAAAAATTTCGTCACAATTGTAGAAAAAGAATGAGTCATAGTATACTTTGAAAAGAAATTTCTTTGAATAGTTTAACATTGATATCATATTTTCGTTCGCGCGGGTAATATTGCGCTGCGGGCGCACGCGGCGGGCGGGTACGCGGAAATATTGCGCCTGCGGGCGCATGCGGCGGTGGTTACGCGGAAATATTGTGCCTGCGGGCGCACTGGCGGTTTCGCGGCAGGGCTCACCTGCGGACGCGGCCTCTGAAACGTTTGGTGCACTGTCTCAAATGTGTAACTCTTTATATATATAATATAATATATATATTATATATATATATATATATAATTAAATATATATATATAATATATATTATATAAATATAGATACTATTTCTGTCCGTGCTATATAGTGGTTAGAAAAATACTAACTCATAGAAGAAATTCCTAAGCAACTTGTAATAGACACCAATCGAATCCTCAGACCTTATAACCTAGGGGTAGACACCTATATTAGGGGCTATTCTAGGCTCAAGGGAGGCTAGAAAAGGCTTGAAAAAAGTGGCACTCAGTTGGCACTATTGGTCACTTCGTGTTGGCACTAATGTGCTAACTCACTTGCACTCCCTTGGCACTCCTTGGCACTCATTGGCACACTTGGAACTCACCTGGCACTCATCTAAAACTCATAGAACACTAATAGAACATCCCCAGATACTCCTTACGGTGATTGGGAACCATCGAAATGTACTGAACCATCAATATAATCTGAGGCCCATTCAGATCTGAACCATCAATATAGGCACTCAAATCAAAGATGGAACCGTCAAAGATGACGTTCATCAAAAGTCATCAAAGAAAACCATCATATACGGTGTCATCAAAATAAGCTACAAGGTCAAAAATTAGGGTGGGCCAAAATTGACCCATGGAGACCAAAGGGTTGGTATTGTGTTTGTACGTGTGTATAGGTCTATGGTAAGTGTAAGTGTCATATGAATGTGTGTAATAAGTGTAGAGTGTGTGTGTGTGTTGTGTGTGTGTGTGTGTGTGTGTCGTTGTGTGTGTGTGTGTTGTGTGTGTGTGTAGGGGTAGAAAAATTGCACCCTGGAAGACCAAAGGGTTGACCGAAAAATTAGGGTTGCCAAAAAATTAGGGTTGGCCAAAAATTAGGGGTGGTGGGCCAAACATTGGGGGAAATAAAACCCAATGGGAAAAAAGATCCAAATGGTTGGTCGAAAAGTATTAGGGTGGGACAGGGCGTACAACGGTTGCTGCCAACCGTTTGGCGCAAACTGAAGGGTTGCAAAAAATTAGGGTTCCAAAAAATTAGGGTTGCCAAAAAATTAGGGTTGCCAGATAATTGCACCCTGGAATCACAAAGGGCTTAGGCGACAAAATTTGGTTCTTCAAAAAAGGTACAGGCAACAGAAAAGGTCAAGGCCAAAAAAGGTCAAGGCCAAAAAAGGTCAAGGGCAGGAAAAAAATTTGGGGGCCAAAAAAATCGTGCCCAAAAGGTCAAGGTCAGTCAAGGTCAGTCAAGGACACGAGCAATATAGCTCTCCTACTACTTATATATATATATATATATATATATATATATATATATAGTATATATATATAAATAATATATATATATAGTATATATAATTATATATAATATATTTATATATATATAAATATATATATATATATATAATATATAGCTATTATATTATATATATTATATATAATCTATATATTATTAATGATATATATATATTATAAATATAATGTCTCCTCTGGTGGGCAAAGACCAGAGGCTTACCAAATTCCACGAGAGTTGGAAAAAATTTCAAACCAGTTCCAATTTAATTCAGAGGACGGGATGCCTTTATGCACGACGTTTAAAAATGATGAGATTGTGCTGAAAGAGTGTCGCACGAATGTCTTCTCAATTGAGATGATGTATGCACTGTAGTAATTTCAGAAGGGCAGTGCCCGTTGTGTGTGTGTGTGTGTGTGTGTGTGGTGTGTGTGTGTGTGTGTGAAATGAGAGAGTGTGTGTTGTGTGTGTGTGTGTGTGTGTGAGAGAGAGAGAGAGAGAGAGAGAGAGAGAGAGAGAGAGAGAGAGAGAGAGAGAGAGAGAGAGAGAGAGAGAGAGAGAGAGAGAGAGAGAGAGACTACACCTTTTCAAGAAGAGCTATGTGAGTGGAACCACCCCCAGATGTGTGAAGTATATTCCATACAGGAGCGAACGGCACCCCTATAATGAACAACCACTTGGGTTTGAGTGAAGAAATTCTGAAGGTGCCTTAGAACACCCAACTCCTTAGAAGCATCTTTAGAAATAGTAGTGCTGTGATCTTTTCAAGAAATATCTCGAGAAAAAGAAACACCAAAAATATAAAGGAGAGACCAAAGTTTAAGTTGTGTGCTTTAGAAGATATTATAGTTGAGAATTGCTTCAATTATATGGAAGAATACAGCATATCGAGTAATAAGATGAAGGAATTGAGTTTTTGAGGATATGAAAACAACCACGTTCTCAATGTCCCAGTTAGAAATTCGAGAAAGGTCAGAGGTCAGATGTTTCTGGGCCGTTTCTCCTAACTTGAGCTAATTCCTTTCGGATGGGTCATCTTTCAAAATGAAAGGGATAATGAATGGTGGAGTTGTCGTCATTGGAGTGGATATGTGATGAAGTAATAGTGAGAAGGTCATTAATGAAAAGTAAAAACAGAGTTGTGAATGGGACAGAACCCTGAGGAACACCACCATTTATAGATTTAAAGGATAAATGGTGGCCGTCTACGAAAGATGCTATATAGAACGACCGGAAAGGAAACCAGAGAGCAATGCACAGAAAGAACGATAGACACTAAAAGAAAGAAATTCAGAAATCAAAGCTTTGTGCCCGACTCTATTGAAAGCTTTCGATATATCAAGCACCACAACAAAAGGTTCACCAAAATGCCGAAGGAAAGAGGACCAAGAATCAGAAAGAAGAGAAAGAAGGTCACAAGTAGAACCTTTCATACGAAAACCATACTGAGGGGGGGGGGTGCTAGCCCAAATGGTCGACAGGAAAATGGGTCGAAAGGAAAAAGGGTCAACACAACATCAAAAAAATTTCTTGTACAGCCCGCCGAGAGCGTTAGGATAGGTTAGGTTAGGTTAGGTTAGGTTAGGTTAGGTTAGGTTAGGTTAGGTTAGGTTAGGTTAGGTATAGGTTAGGTTAGTTAAGTTTTGTTGGATTCGTTAGAGAAACTCTAAATAACCATATTTGTTTTTTCAAACGTCACATTTTCCAATCGACCATATGGGTATAGGTCCCATAATAGCTATCAGGGATAAGATAAATAAGATAAAAAGAATTGAGATGTTACCATTCGTTAGGATAGGTTGGATAATAATAAAAAAATATAAAAAAAAAAAAAAAATACTTACAATAACTCCAGATGGAGAAAGGAATATATATTTTATATTATGGAACAAAGTTTCTTAACTTTACTCTCTTTAGGAAAATATAAATAAAAAAAAAAAAAAATTGTTTTTTTTTATTTTAAGGGAGTCGGTTGACGACGGCGGGGGAACCTATAGAGAGTATAATATATATATAATATATATATTTTATATATGTACTTAATTTGTAATAAGGTATTATCACCGCAAGTGTAGGGGGCTCGTAAGCCGAGAACGGGAATAACAGGGGAGGACTTATTTCGATACCGATATACACCGTAGGAAGTATATAGGAAGTCGGAGGAACCCCAGATATTCAACCACCAACCATTCCTTCCCACCCCTAACGTAATAATAAATAGAGCGGGGTGTCCGGAAGACTTACTGGCCGGACTGGAGCGTTGAGAGAGGAGAGAGAAAAATAGTTAATCTTATCATATGCGCATCCAAGCCTTCAATACAAGTTTCCGATAGATCGTCAATAGACGTCGCGCAATTCCGAAATACCACATATCCCCCCGAATGCGACGTTTCCCGACCAGTCTCATCTCTAAGTTCGTCTGGATAATAAGGAAGCGAGTCGCAAGCAGCCGGAAGTCCTCTCAGAGTAGTAGTCTACATTATTGAGGGAACAATAAAATATATACTGTATATCTATGTATAAAGCGCGTACTTTGTGAGTTTGTTAAGGATGTTAATTATTATATTCTTATAATACTGCATATAGATAGCAGGCATTTCACACTCGAGCGTTCTATGTTCTTCTCACGAGTAATTAAATAATAATGCATTACATTTGATAGCGATCGTCACATAAGGTAGAGTATATTTTTTATGTAGATTCAAGTTCCTTTGATTGTTGCGCTTAGACTAATATATTTTTACATATAAAAAATTTATATATATATATAATTCCAAAAAATGTATTTATCCTGACTATTTATACCTTATGTCAGTTAATTATATTGATTTATTATTCTTTTTTTTTTTATATTATTTATGTTTTTTTTTATTTGATTTTATATATTTTTTATTAATAACAAAATAATAATAACTACATAATTTACCTATATATATCAAAATATTATATAATTATATAATGAGTATATATATATGATATCATATATTTTCAACCAACAATTATTTACTCTTATTCCTACCTGAGTAGCTATGTATAATCGTTTATTTTTGAGAATGATATGTTATTGTGGTATCTTTACTTAAGAGGCTTATATATATATGACCTATTTATATATATATATATATATATAATATATAATATATAATTAAATATAATTATTATATATATATATATTATATTAATTTAATATATTAATATATTATATATATAAATAATTATATATACTATATATATATAATATATATATATATATATATATATATATTAAATAATATAATATACTATTAATAATAATTAATATATATTTATAAAAATATAATTATTATATATAAATAAGTAGAATAAAGTTTGTTTAATTTTTTTTTATTTATATTAAGGGGGCCTCGAGCCGACGTGGGACTAAGAGGGGGACGAGTCCCCTACCCCGTCGTCCCTACGCTGAGGACGAGAGACCCTGACTCTTATGCACATCTTTGCACGAAACTATTCATTTACTTTTAGTATTAAAAAAATAAAAAACTGGTATTGAGGCAATCCGAGTGCGAGCTCATATATACGCCACTTTCGAAATAATCGACCGCAAAAATATAATGATACCATCGCTCGTTCGTATATTCGGTTAACAATCCTTTTAAAGCGAAAGTGCCATATAATTATACCGCATTGCCGAGCATATTTGCATAAATACATTTTATATTTAGTATTATCACGGCTACACTTAAATTGAACATCCGACATTTATACGCATTACTAATCACCTCACTTTATAGCTTAGGCTACAGTATACCGCATTATATCACATTAGCATTTCTACTCTTTTTATTAGAAAATGAGAGAATAGGATGTTGAGGATGTTTTGAGTATACATCTGTAATATAATAATGCATATAAAATAATAATATTATAGTTATATTATATGATATTCTCTTATCATGGGAGTTTAATTAGGGAATTAATATAATTTGTGAACACAAATTAGTGAGTATATAGAGCCTACGAACGCGAGGAGGATTCTATATAAAGAGATATATATTATTATTTATTATTTTATTTTATTAAATTTTTTTATATTTTTCAACAGGTAGACAATTGTATATCACATAAATTACGTATGATTACTATTAGGGGTGAAATGAATTTTTTATTATTTTTTATTTTTATTTTTAACTGTTCTATATATATAAGGGTGATAATATTATAGTATAATAACTCACCGATATGTACATATTGTAAATGAGTTTTGATGATTTAGGTTATGCTTAGGTTAAGGTTCTGAGTTATACGTGATTTAAGGTTTAGATCAGTCAGTACAAGTAAAACAATAATTCATTTCGCCACAAAAACATCTATTTATTGTATATCAGAGGGCACTCTAGTGAAATTTATTTTTTCGATTCCGGCCGTTCGATAACTCTTATCCGTGTGGCCGTAAGTACTTTCTTACTTATATATTATAATATATATAATATATATATATATATATATATATTAATATATATATATTAAACCTATAGTATATGATATATATATATATATTATATAATTAATTATAATATATATATATAATAATATAATATATTATATATATAATAATATATACTAATAATATAATAGTTAATAATATATATATATCAATATTAATAATATAATATATATATATAATATATATATTAAATATCTAAAACATAGAGACACTTCGAATAATAAGATATTACCCTTTCGAAAATATAATAAAATATTATATACATACGTATTAATCTGTTTAAGTTACCATTTGTATCTATGTACTACCAATCATCTTCATATCCCAAAACATGTCTTATATAACAATTATCACATTTATACATTTTTCTCATTCATTTTAAAATGTTTGATTCGGGGATTTCCCTTCAAGTTTCTTAAACCAAAGTCTTAAACGTAATTCTTTGAGATTTTAATTAATATTATACTATGATATTAATTACGGAGGATCTTATGTTTAGACTGATATAAGTACCCATGTTTTAGGAAAACGTTACGAAAATTGTACTATAAAGAGAAGCTTACAAGATTGTTGAGAAGTTGTACAGATATATAGCAACATTGTTTTATCTATATATTTATATGTATAGTTCATATTTCATTTATTTTATATGATCATATTATATATATTTTATATAAGAAAAAAAAATAATTATTAAATAAAAATAAGGAGAAACTACGTGAAGTATGAAAAATAACCAAAATCACTATATTTTATACTTTTTAAGCTATAAAACATTATTTGGCCAAAATCCTAGTAATTAACGCCTACAGTGAGCATATTGATTAATATTTATTCAGTTACTTTTTTATAAACTCGAGAGTACACCATTGTATTACAATTAAATTACTCTAAGTCTAGCTATAGAATAAGAGGAGGCTTTTGTTTTGATGTCGAATTGTTATTTTGAGTAAAAATAAAGGCATTTTACTAATATCACGCTAATATTATTGAGGCTATCACTAATATTTGATTAAATAGGAAAAATTCTTTCCAGATCGTATTAGAATTTTTATATTATTAATTAAATATTTATAGTAATAATAATAATTAAAAATAATTATAATAATATTAAATATAATATAATAATTAAATAATTAATAATAATAATTAAATAATAATCAAATAATTATAAATAATAGTAATTATATATAAATAAGTAATAAGTAGTCTAGAAGTGTTACTAAAGCTGACATCATGTAACTCGGAAACGGCAGCACCTACAGTAAAAAAACAAAATATAATTAATTTGGAATCAGCGGAAAACTAAAAGGAGGGGCTTATAATGGTTTTTTTTTTTTTTGGCAATTAATTCGTCGGAAATATTTAAAAAAAAAAATTTTTATTCTACCCATTTATACTGGGGGACTCGAGCCCGATTGGAGGGTAAGATGAGGGGGGACGAATGTACCCACCCTTCGTCACCTGAGGGAGGCTGAGAGAGAGACCCCGACTCCTGCTAACTTTGCGGTTTACACACTTTTATTACCTTTATGTTATATAATAAAAAAAATATAAATTTTATTACTTTTATCCCTCTATTACAACTTATGATATTTAACTTGACACATATAATAAGTAATACCTTCGACCTCCTATAAAGTGAGAATAATTTTTTTTTTTCATTATAAATATTGTCGAAAAGGAAGAAAGAAAAAAAAATAAAAAAATAAAGAAAAAAAAAATAATAATAAAATAAAATATATTTTATAAAACCCTATTCCCTAAAATTTTCTGACTGATTCAACAATCAGCACTGTAAGTAGTATATGTGAGCTTTACTCCAGTTAATGATTGTATCAGCTTTAGACACTCTAGACCTATATAATATATGATATAATAATATATATATATATATATAGTATATATAATAATAAATCATATATATATATATATATATAATATATATATAATATATATATATATATAATAGTAATATATATATATATATTAATATATATATATATAAATATATATATATATATTAAAATTATAATATTATATATAATAAATATATATATATAAATATATATATATATATAATATATATATTATATATATATAATTATAATTATATATATTAATACTTATACAAACATTACGGATATATATATATAATATATAATTAATAATTAATATATATATATATATATATATATTAATATATATATATATATATAATATATATATATATATATAAAGAACATATATTTTAAAAATAATTTTTGTATACATTTTTAACGGTATTATAATTATAAATCTATTTAGTCAACTAATTTTAGTACTTTTAATGTTAAAGAACTATTTATGCTACTCATAAATCTAAGAAATTTAGCCCATTATCAATTATATTGTTTTTATAAATATTATTTATAATGATAAAATAAAATATAAAAATAATGTGTTTGTATTAGTTCTAAACCTAACCTAACCTTAACTTAACTTTAAATAACTTTACTTAATTATCCATTAAATTAACAAATGAATTCTATCTATGAAAACAAAAAAATGTAAAGTTTGCTAGATAATGACACTTATTTTGTACTATCCAAAACACTGCATATCATGTACATAAGACCCTTATTACCTACTTACTCTCAAAGATACAAAACGAGATTGAGAAAGATTATTTCCTATTTAACCTTCTTCAAAACTGTCCATGTACGAATTTAAAAATTATATCTCGCTGGAAATAAAACATCATCCTCATTCATCCTATATACCCCCATTTTACTATTTAACTAAGCACTTATTTTTGTTTCTAAGACTCATTAAAATTCAATTTATTATTGATATAAATTCTAATAAAGACAATCCTTCGATATAAATTCTATATAAAGAACCAACCACATTCTCCTCTCCTTTTTATACCCTCTTTCTTCACCTCCCCTACCAACTCTGCCACCTCCTATCCCACCACCTCAACCCCACTCTTCCTCTAAAATCACTCTCTCCTACTTATATACTACATACACACACTCTACACATTACCAGAACCAACTCTCTTATCTCCACATTTCCAATCTCCAATACAACCAACATCTCACACACGTCTATCCTAACCTTTCTCACTTAGCATTAGACACTATCCCCCCTCTCCACCAGCAGCTATCAATCTCCACCTACAATAGAATAACATACCCATCAACAATACTCACATACTATATATATAGTATACCCTTATCCTTATGTATTGTATGATCCTCAACAAAAGCCATAAATACCTAACCAATTAATCCGACTCATAAGTTAATAATATACTAATCCTACAAACTATCCTCCGAGATACATTTATATTGACAACGTTGGATCAAGCTATCAAACACACCTTCAGTATATATAAACACTAACCCCACAACCTCTCTCAATGAAATTACGCAGACAGATTAAACAACTCCAACTAACAACCAACTTCACAACTACAAACAACTTTTATTCATCCTTCCTCTACAGCCCCTTCCCTTCTTTAGTAGCAGTAACACGAGGAAACAAAACATGGTTTCTACCACCAAAATAACCCATTAATTGAGGTGCAGCCCTACTTCCTTTTTCTCTACCTAAACCTCCTGCTCCATCCACTTCTACCTTCGCCCCTTCATTCTCCACCCCCACTACCACCCAAAACACGTCCCTCTTCCAGTTGCCATCAAACAAATTTCCTCAACGTGGGGAAACATTTTATATCAATATGAAAAACACAACACAAATAAGTATCATTTGAACAACTATAAGACTTATTTATGTTAGCAAATTGTCAACTTAACAATTAAAAAAAAATACTCCCAAAGACAGCGTTTTACTCCTCTCTTCCTTTCTTATTACAGAAACATGAAAAATATCATATTCCAACTCTGTTTCCCTTTTATATGGACTTCAATCTCAGAAACACAAGTAAAAAATGGCAAATCGATATATCCTGAGTTAATCGCTAAATAAATGGTAAAAACAACATTCATACAAGGATTTGCAGACACAAGATTGAACATGCAGTGCCCAACATCACTATACCAAGAAATTCAAAGATTATTTAACCACAATAATGAATTATTAAAATCTCATATACTGTATTTACAAACCAGATATACAGCCAGGTTTCATAACATCCAAAGGAATCTTACTGCGCATACCCCGGCATATATAAAAGATCACTTAAAAGACAAAATAATTATAGAACAATTACTTGAAAATCCCTGGCTATTGTCACATACAAATCACGCAGATACGAGAAATAAGCGAGTTTTTTTTTCAATTTGGGCGGTGAAATTTGAAAAACATTTTTCTGCACCGCAACTTCCGATGATCTGAAAATCATCTCAAAGAAAATTAATTTAATACTGGATTCAGAGTTTATTTCAGAAACAGCCATCACAAGGCTAAATGCACAAATCCATGAAAACACAAGGACTTTATCACAACTTAAAACAAATCAGGAAACATGAAACATCCTTTATAGTCATTCCGTTTCTTCCATAGATTTTCAATTAAAGATACCAACTAATTAATAAATATTATGCAACACATCTTAATTATTTCTAAACTACACCACACCTCTACAATTTTACTCATACAAATTTCTCATTTCTATTCTCAAAGACATTAAACCCAAAACCAATTCGCACATAATATTTCATGTTACTCCTGAAAATTTCTGCCAATTCCTCTCGTACATCTAGACTATAATGCACTTAAATCAACCATACCAAGTATCCACCCTCATTCCATTCATTACGGACTCTTACTTTGACACTTAAAAGTAATACCTTTCCCTTCCCACCTTAACCAATCTTCAAACAGGATCAGTATCTAAACTAGTTATCCCTATTTCTTTCTTAACTTGAAAGAATTAACATACTGTTACAGCAAAACTACTTCATTAGATCACTGTAGGGAAATTTCCTAATTAAATCTCTGCATACCCACCAACCTCACGCACATCACATTCAAACCGAATTGCATTATATCTCTATTATTAAACAAAGAACCTTACAACAAATGCGCATATACTCCTTTTTAAGCCATTCTCATTACATTGTATCTGTCAACAACATTACATATATATCTATGTTTCAAAAGACTACAGCCTCCATAAGCTGTCCCTATTTCCAACCCCAAATCCTACATAACTATCTTTTCTCTATTCCACACGGTTGCAAATTTATTTCAGATTATTACAGTTACTTACACCCTTTTCGCATCAAAAACCATTCAAATTCGCCATCCGTCAATTTCACAGAGTTTTCCACACGGTTGCAAATTTATTTCAGATTATTACAGTTACTTACACCGTAAATACACACTCTTTCGAGAAAAAACCAATATTCAGAATTACGTCAGCCAGATTCAAACTTATTCACAGAGAGTTATTAGCCACACAAATTGTCCATAACATAAAATCTCCGGGCACATACTCACAAACCTATCCTTAGGAGCAATTATACAAGTGACAAAGCATGTCAGTAAACTAGTGACACTGCGGGCAGAGATAAATTGGCATACAACTGAGAGAGTAAAAACTGCCTATGTGCATGGAACGACTGGTTTTTCACCCACAGACAGCATTAGAAATGCAGAGATGGGATAAATTGATTATGAGTGGTTCACATACTCAGACTGCTAGATAATTAATGTCACGGTATTACATGAAGTCAAAAGTTAAGACTTCACACTGCTATACCGACAAAACCTTAATGCGAATTCCTCGAAACCATCACCACAATTATCTAAGCTTAACAAGCACCACCTAGTCAACCTGAGCCGATAAATCTTACCTGATCCATCATGAGAAAACTCCAGACGAAATTACAAGAAACACAGGATATAAAATATCGCAGAAGCCCACCAATCTTTTGAAATCTTCGATAACGCCCAAGTAAACTTCTATACTTAACGCGTAATATATCCAATAGGCAGCGCCAACTGGTATAGGAATATATATTATCCGTTTTGTTGGAAATCATATACCGATTCAAGACAGAATGTAATCTCGTTAGTATGTGTACCAATGCGTGTATTATTCCCTCGACCATCCGCCAAGTACCAATGCAATAACCTTATCGTGTATCTATATATAGTAGATTTAGACAGAGATTGACGGTAAGACTTCATAGTATTATATATATATAATATATAATTAGTGCAGATTGACTTATTGTATATTAAGCGTGAGTTGGATGATTGAGGATAATGGTAGTATAAGGTTGAAAAAATTATGATGCTTATATAGTTTTTTTTCGCAGATAATATAGAATAATAAAGAAATACAGGAATTGAAATTGAAAGGTATATATGGAAGAAAACAGAAATAAGGTGTAAGCAGTATAGGAGAGGATATAGTTAAGGAGTAAGGAAATAGGAGATTGAAGTGGAGTTAATGTGATAGAGAAGATATTTATTAAATAATAGTGTAGTAATATTAAGAATTATATAATATCTTTATATATATTGAGAAGTCATCACACCTTGAGGAATAATGAGTAAGAAATAAGATGTAGGGTAGGTTGTTGCAAAAGGAAATTCAACCTAGTACGATATAAGAATAAAATTATGACGTACAGTTATACATGAGCAGAGTATATTATATATAACACCTTAGTAAAGAGACAGTAATTATAATATATATTATATAAATATATTACCATTATTGAGAAAATAAGATATACTAATATTATTGAAACTAAAAGGAAGGTGAAAGTAGAGCATAATTATAATATATAGTACGTGATATAAGGGAAGTGTTGAGTAATATTATATATATAATAGTTAGCGAATTATACTGTAGTTGTATATATAGTGGAGGCGGTAGAACATATTGAGGAGTAGGCCAAAATATGAGCGAAGGTGAGACTATAGTAGAGGAAGAAGAGAATTAGTGATCCCTTCAATCAAGTTCATACCAGTTCGGCCAATTTTTTTTAAATTGTTGATGTGTTTGTATGTTATGGAAGACCTTAAGTAAACTTTTTTTAATTTTTTTTGGGTAAAAAGAACAGTACGAGAATTGTAAGAGTACAATGGGCATGAGAATAAACAAAGAGAAAACGAAGATAATGGTTCACGGAGTCCGAGAGGGAATCGAGCATCACGCGGTGTGAATCCATAATCACACATACACACGATGGGACTCCACGCATGGCACCATCCAGACTCGAGATTCGGATAGGTCCTCTCCCTCTCCTCCCTATACTCTGCGTACATCAGCGAACTGGATGTAGGTGCAATGCCCATGTTGGTGTTCATGAGAAAAGAAAGATAAAGTTGCAATGAGAGCAACAAATGCAGGATGCTAGATTGGGATGGTATCGTTGTGATGTGACTTATCACCGGAGGAATAGTGAATATGTCGAAGGATGTGAAGTAACTTTGTGGGAGCCGGATATATATTTTATACCTCCTGTTTACCTTTCACCCCAAACCTTTTCAAGAGACAACAACCTTGAGGTAGAACAGCTTTGGATGGAGTGCTCATTGACCTAGGTCATACCGGTTACACAGTCCGGATGTGAAAACACCTTCATGAGTAGGGGCTTACTTTTATGATATACTAAGATCTTCTAGGGTTGTTTTAGCTTTTTGAAATAAGCAGTACATGAGTATTGTACTATAATAAAGATAATAGATCTGATTAGCTGAATAAAAATTACAAAACCAGTTCGAGTAACAAATTGCGAATGTGTGACCTTTTCTGGAACAAGTTCCACAATTGAAATGCAGTTCTAATATGTTTTGTTAAAAATTAATTTTTATAAATTTATAAAATCATTTTCAGAAGTTTATATAACAGGTTTCATTTATAATTTTATTTAAACTCGACTCAAATATGGGTATAACCTAATTTAATCTTACGACTCAAATATGGGTATAACCAAATATATTTTATGTTGATGATTACAACAAATTTTGCAACAAAGTGCGAAATTTAGACGTTAATTAACAATAAATAAAGTTTAAACAAAAAACATAATAATAGTCACTATACAAAGATGGTAACCTTGGAGGTAGAATCCATAAAGCCAGCAACTACGATGCGGTTGTACTACCCCACAAGAGCAGGACTTGATCCATTTGATCCTCTTGTGAGTGTGAGCGTACGATAGGGTGTAGTTCAAATCCCATGGTATCCACAGTATAGTTCTAGACCAGTTAATGACACAACAGTTTCTTTATCAAAATATTATAGAACGCACTGATTATGATTGAGAGTACGACCACTACTAAGATTTAATTCCATCATCAACGGACAATGATTGAATAGCTATATCAAAGAAAATCATAAATAAATTTCATTTGCCTTGATGTTATTTCTAAAAAAAATTATGTAAATTTTTAATGAACTTTTTGAAATGAACTTTGAATCTTTAATTAACGATACTCATTAATTTAAATAAATAAAAAACTGCAAAAGGAAGGAACTACTTCATATCGCGTAAAAAATATCGATTCACTGTCCTATCAGCTTTTATACATCAAACTACTTTATATGATATAATATTACATTGAAACGCTATGCCATGAATTTGTTTACATCAATGTATTTATTGCTGAAATTTCTAATTAAAATATTTAAAATAGTTACCCATAGAAAATTTTTAATTTTTTTCATTTTTATATAACAGTACTTTTTATTAATAAGAGTAAATAAATTTAAATATAGTGTTTTTATAATTATATATATACTAAGAAAAATTATTGATAAGTAACAATGTAACAGATTAAACAATTTAATATAATATGAGTGCAGAATTAAGTTATTTTGTTGGGTAACGCTAAATTCTTAGTGCAACTGATTAACAGACGTAAATCAGTAATATTTATTAATATGGGAATGAACATAGAGAACTATAACTTATTTTTTAATGATGAACCACTGTTCAAAACGAAACATACTCTGTTCAAGATGAAACACTAGGCTCGAAACAAAAAATACTCTTTTCATGACGAAACGAACTCTAGTCAGGATGAAACGTACCCTGTTCAAGATTTTCTTACGATGTATATACACGAAACGAATTCTAGCCAGGATGAAACGTACCCTGTTCAAGATTTCCTTACGATGCATATATTAACTCATATCGAAATATAATATATATATATATATACAAAAAGAATCTATAGCTACAGTGATGAAACTGTAACCTATATATATATCTCTATATATATATATTATATATATTATCATTATAATATATATATTTTATATACTGTTCAATAGATTTTCATAGCGGATTTATAAACGAATATACGTTAAATTTCACTTAGCCAGGAATATATGAATATAGTAGCTACTATATACTGTTCAAGATTTCACTTACAGAGGTTAATACATTAAATAAATAATATAAAATCATATAAAAAGATACTAAAGATAATGAATTTATAACGATTATCAGGACCCATAAAACTAGTTTTATATATATATATATATATATAATATTATATAATATTATATATATATATATATATATATATCATCATATTATATTATATAATATATATATGATATATATATATATATATATAGTATATAATATATATATATATATATATATATATTAATTTTTTAATTAAAAACTTTAAAGAGTAAACATCCGCATGCCGCATTCCTCATCAGCTTGTAAGATGCCGCATGCCGCATCCGCAATCCGCATTCCAGCAAACAGTCAAACTTTTGACATCCGTTCTATCACTAATATATATATTATATATTATATTTAATATAGTATTATATTATTATATATAATATATATATATATTTATTATATATTGATATATATATAGTTATATTATATATATATATATATATATATATATAAAATTATAATTAATTAAATAATTTCTATTAAATTTAACTGCTATAAAATGGAATTTTAATTCTGAAGTTTGTCTTGTTACAATTTTTTTAAAGAGTTTAATTAAGTAAATATTACTCCAGATTAACTATTTCACAATTAACATAATAATATCCTATTAAAAAATTTAAATAATTTTTTTTAAAAAAATTCTCTATAAATTATCATTTTTTTCAATATTTCAGGAGTAACTAATGTTCTCCTAGGCGTTATGATTGCCGAGATAATAATAAAAAATCATCATCTTGATTGCTCTGTACAGCAACTCCTGTGAATTGCTCGCTAAATGGTGATGGCAATTTTATTGCTGTTTTTCCGTTTTTTTTTTTTTTTTTTATGATGATTTGTTGAAATTTTGTAGAAATCCGAATCCGGATTCGAGATCTCGAATCCGGATTCGGAATCGTATCTCCGAATGCCGAAATCCGTATGTGTTAAAATGTTCGAATCCGAATCCGATCCAGCATCTTCGGATTCGAATCCGAATCCGTAATCCGGGTGTGTGGAAAATGTCCGAATTTCCGAATGCCGAATCCGAATCAGTCCAGGACCTTCGGATTTGAATCGAATCTGAATACCCGGATTCGAATCCGGATTCGAGATCTCGAATCCGGATTCGGATTCGCCCATTAATTATAATTATATACTATATATATATAGTATATATATATATATATTTTATATATATATTATATATAGTATATATATATATATATAATATATATTATATATATATATATATATATATATATATATATATATATATATATATATATATATATATATATAAAAATATTATCACATCAAATCCATGGAAAAGAGCTCATCCTACCCTGTGGGAAGGTATCTCTCAACTAGGGTGTTCCTGAGTTGCAGGAAAAAAAAAACAACCAATATCAAGCAACGCCAACATGGGCACAATACCTATTGTTAAGAAATTGGCAATATTAAGACGGAGAAAATTTTCACCCAACCATGAATCGGTTTCATTGACAACGGCGTCGCCGCTAGGCAATGTACAGAAGACCTCCTACTGTGCTCCTCTAACTTCTCTTAAAAGAAGTCTTCGTAGAAGAGTTTCAAAGCTCTTTGCTTCGACATAACTGTGTGAACTCTGTGCTTATCAGAAACCACATAATCTACCATCGCCACGCAATTCTCAATGATTTCTGTTTATTCTGACTAACAGTAGTTTACACATTTGAAAAGCACTCACATTATAACCATGTAAATATTGAAAGTTATATCTAACATCATCAAAACCATAATCAAGAAACCCAACTATAAATGAAATTCAAAGCTATATCATACATTTTTTATTCACATTTAATATAGCCAGAAATGTTTACTACATGACCCAAATTTAAAAGGAATCCTTAATATTGAATCTAACGTTGCCTGGAAGAGTTTAATAGTTTATAGGAAGAACCTCTCACAAAATAATATTCATTTGAAACTGGATAAACAAAAGGAAAATATTTGATAATGAATACCGAGGGTGACCAAAATTCTTTAGAAAATGAATCAAACACTAAAATATTTACTGAATCCTTATGTTGTGCAGGAAAAACGCGAACTTTTAAAATTATAATGTTAGCTTTATCTTTGCCCCTATTTCATTTATTGCATTATCAATAAAAAATACTCACGGAAAGCATATATTTGTCATAGTAAAATACATAAACTTGGTCACATTTGGTATATTTAAGAATTTTAGTCAATTGGAAAGGATAAAGTTTATATTAAAAATTGGTGATAGATAGATAGGAACTAGGATTTACCGAATATTAGAACTTTCATCACCTGGCACTAACTCACTACATACCACATAGCTTTTGAACCGCAGCTTCTGTTTCATTCTTTTTTACACCAGTCACCATACTGTTTGGTATCTAGCCAACTAAGAATTATTTAAGATCCAAGCGTGATGTGCTAAGTCTAATCAATCTTCTGATTTCTGAATATGAAAAATATCTCAACAAACTACACATCAAATGCTCTAAAGTGTTTTAAGATAATACGAATAAAAAAATGTACCTAAAATATTATAAATGATTTCAAATAGCATGGGTTAGTTCTATGTTTTTGAAGCTATACTTCTTGTTACAGTGCATATTCTCAAGTTTTATATTACTCATTATGTAAATAAAATAAAAATAGTTAAAAATATATTCTATCAATTTTTTAAATATTATAAATTTTTATTAAATACTAGTAGAAAATGTAAAATAATCATTGATTAGTCATATAATTTCTATGTATCATTTAATATATATATATCATATATATATACATATATACTATATATATATATATATATATATATATATATCTATATATATATATATATATACTTTTAGACAGCATTCTTTAAATACACCTCATATATATATATATATATATATACTTTTTATATATATATATATATATATATATATATATGTTATACTGACAAATAATATAACAGAAAAAATGAAGGTGACGATACTCCTAAAATTAAAAGATAAAAAATTAATTTTGGTTGAAATAATACAAGTTATAATATTCATTTTATGTCTTTTATTATGTAATTATCTTTGTCACTTACAAAAAAAATAATTTCTCCATATTCTATAGTCATGAACTAGAACAAGATATTTTATATATATATATATAATATTTATTTTAAAACTTATTTAACTGTTATCGCTTGAAAGTGTTATATATATTATTATGCTATATTCAATAAAACAAATAAAATACATAAAACAAGTGTTTAACCTTAAAACAATTAAAAAAGCAAGAAGTTCGTCTCAGATATAAGTCAAAGGAGAAATCGAAACAGGAGAGTACGGCGACGAACTACCTTTGAAGTTACAGGGGAACAGTACAAGGATAACAAACAACAACTCTTTGCTTTATAATTGTCGAACACGAAGAAGAACACCTCAAGAGGGATGCCTTGGGCAACTAACATACAGCGACAGTGAAGAAGAAAGGCAGCAGTGCATAATAATCCCAAGGCCTACCAGCCTCGAACGCTTGTACTTTTATCCTCACTAATATAAATTTTAAGATGTCTAATAATAAAAAGCCTTCAGCAACATTCAGACCGGCAGGGACGGAAAAACAGTCACACCCAATGATTAATCCCGGGCCTAGGCCTCAAGTTAACGTGACTATTTTCCGTCGACACTAGATAACTAGCATATCTCACTATGGAAGACTCTGATTACATGTCTTCAGATAAACTAGCTTCTCAGAAGCTAGGCTCTCCTGTTAAAGTAGGTAAACATCCATCCTGTCATGATGTGTGCAGTAGAATTTTAGGCTTTGGAAACCATACTCTGTGTAGATGGGTTACCTGAAGAGCTGGTTCATATTATTTTATATTTGGTTGTACATTTAAAATCAATAAGATGACATACCTGCACATATATATATATATATATATATATATATATATATATATATATATATAAATACCATAACTTTATATATATATATATATATATATATATATATATATATATATATATATATATATATATATATATATATATATATATTATATAACTATATATATATATATATATATAACATATATATATATATATATATATATATATATATATATATATATATATATATATATATATATATATATATATATATATATATATATATACTAAATATATATATATATATATATATATATATATATATATATATATATATATATATATATATATATATATATATATATATATATATATATATATATATATTGATTCTCATAGAGAAGAAGGGAAGAATCATTTAATATAGGGATATGTTTTATTACAATGGAAATATATACATATATATATATATATATATATATATATATATATATATATATATATATACCATATATATATATATATATATATATATAGCACTATATATATATATCTATATATGGATTTTATAAAAGTCGAAAATTTTCTTGTGAGGTTAGGTTAATTTGGGTTGGGCTTAGTTGACTTAGATCAAGCTAGACTTAAGTCTAATTAGGTTGGGATGGAATTTGGTTACGAATTACTCCCAAGGTAAGTAACCTTATTTACCTAAAATTATTGAATTACGATACATTTAAAAATTGATTTTGCTTCTGGAAGTCAACCTCTTATATAAATAGCCTATATATATATAAATATTTATGGCTAGTGACCGAATTAAGATTTCCTGAACATATTCGATTAGAATAAGTCCGCATGTCGGGCCTTTTAGTTATTGCTTCAATTTCTATTCTCCATTAACGTTACTTGCATTTTACAATTTTTAAGTAATTAATAAGTATTATTTTCAGAATTTTAAACCTTTTTGCTTAATATGACGCTATTATAAGTATACATATTATTATTATTATTATTGTGTATTATTAACTATTATTATTATTATTATTAATATTATATTATTATTATTAATATCTTATTACTATATTATTATTAATTATTATTATTATTATTATTTAATAGGAATTTAATTTTTCTAGTTCTTGTTTTATTATTTGATTTTCAGATTAGTATTATAATTGTAAGGTATTTTATTTAAAAAACTCTATCTGGACCTGACTTACAGGCGATCTTGAGGACAGAGGATAT
>JABUQX010079765.1:0-10000 GCA_015478945.1 Trachelipus rathkii
CACCTGCAAGAAGATTTCAAAATTCTACCTTAAGTCGTCTTGTTTAACTAAATATTATATCTCGTAAAGATGGATTTGAATGTACTAGCTATCTGTATTGCAGATAAACCACTAATTTTTAAAATTTTCCTTTAACTTGAATAAACGCTATAAAGCTGTGTAGTCAAAAACTTTAAACATCATCACATATAATTTCTAATATTGTGTTGTTAAAAATTACTGGGGGGAAGTATGACTTCTGCTTCAATATCATGTGTAGTTATGCTGTCAAAACATTATATTTTCAATTGAAGTGAGCTCACACTTCAAATATAATGAACTTTAACTATAAGTTCTGGGGAATTATTTAAAATTTGACTCATCTGGGAAGCATAAAAAGACTTGGGAAATTAAGTCTGTATCTTTGGTCAAGACTGTTTTGATAAAACATCTTCTCTATATTTGGCTATGAAATGCATATTTCTCTTTCTGAACTTATAAGCGATGCTTGTAATTGTGAAATATAGTGCTGGCTGGTGAGTAAAACTATTATTTTAAGAATACCAGGATTGGTATATGTAACTGCATTGAAATACTTCATTTTTTTTCTTTTTGTGGATTGATTACACTATGGTGTGGTTAATAGAATTGTCATTGTTTATATAGTGTAATTGTGTCTGCACTTTCTGTCAAAATTTAGTTTACATTTCATTATTATTATATACTGTACAAAATCTTCATTTCAAAATTTACTTTTTAAGCATTAAGTCTTGCTAAAGCTTGAGTTTGTTATTAGAAAATGCTGATTTTTCTTTTAAAATGGTAATCCAATTGAATTTACCTGTAATGTTCTTGTATATGTTTTCAACCTTATTCTTTCCAAACTTATGTTCACACTGTCACAACTGCTCATGATCTTTTCAGAAAACTCTCTTAGCAATATTTTTTCATAAGCTATTTATCATCATTCTTGTTGATGTGTTTTATTGAACATTTATAACTATTGCTGAGTATGTACATCTGGTGTCGATTTTTGTAATGGCCCATTAGGCCAAATGAATACGTGACTGCAAAATATGTATATGACCTCTAACTCTAATTGTCTTATTGGGGTTTAATTCAGATTTATCGTCTTGATTCATCGCTTGATTAATAATGCCAATTTTGATTTTAATGAGGATGTTGATGGGTAACGGGACTCCAGATATTCTATTATCATTTTTATAATATGATAGAGAATTTTTACTTCTATTTTATAAAGGCTCGAGCCCAATTCGTTTGCAGTATACTATTATTTAGGTCAGATTTCCTCAATCTCAATATGATTAGTTGGTTCTAGATGTTATTAAATATATGTGTTAATATTTTATGTTGTTCATACATAGTAGTTATATCTATATCTTTCTGATTAGTTTTATATAATTGACATACGCCTAGTTCGCACTAATATATGTAATCCATGAAAACATGCCTTGATGGAATTATGTATAACTTGAACCATGTTGTCTAACTTACTTTATCTTTACTTTAAGGCTTAATTGTAACTGGTACTTGCAGGATAAAAATAGCTTTTTATATTACTTGTTATTTTGTCTGAAAGGTTTTTGTTCCATTACTTCCTGATTCTTTGACTCTGACTTGTTCTTATCTTTATTTTCTAAATTCACAGTGATTGCTGCTGGTGAGATATTTGAGCCATCTTGCTCTTTCTTTAAATTGGACACTAGAATTCGTGTTTTCGTCTATTTGCTTTATTACATTTTTTCACATTTTTTCGGTCCTTTTACAATTAACTACTAAAAATGATTTGCATCTGAGACACTAAAGCTAATTTATTGTCTTTAAGAACTGGTTATTTCATCTTGCTTTGTTTTTCTAGGATTTTACATTTAAGTTATACTATGATTGTCTTTTCTACAAAAATTGCAAAACTGAATTTGTTATATTATTAGTTACAACTATTATTAATTACAATAATTTGTTGTCATTATTATTATATTCCATTTAATTATTATAACTATTTTATTTGTTATTTCTATGTCCATTTTTTTTTCTTTGTATAAAGTGACTTACTTCTTTTTTTCATTTTGGTAATTTTTGTTTGCTTTGAGTTTTGTACAAGATGCAAGTTCTCGAACAATAGTGCTTGATGCATATTGTTTGATTGTTCTGCAAATTTGTAAATGTATATAAAGTTTACCTTTTTATTTTCTTCACACATATAATCAACTTTATTCTTCCACTTACTACAGCTGCTTGAGGAAGTTTTTTTAACTTTCTATAAATAGCAGCAGTAAACTCAATTCATTAACTGAGTAATATTTCCATTTGCCATTATTAAATCGAAGTCTAAAAATTAAAGAAAAATCTGCCTTAATTGTCTTCAACCTCTTCATTCTTAATTTTCATCGCAGTCTCTAATTTTCAGAATACTGTATTAGGATACTTGTTCATTTCCATTTGTTTCTCGAGTTTTTCTACTGCTTTTTTATAACTTAATATTTCCAAAAATACATACAATCTTGTACTATATTTTCTGCTTTACCTTCTGTATACTTGATTAAATAGGAAAACTTGTTTCATTTCTTTTCAATTTTCTTTCTATTAGTTTTAAAAAACTAGCATAAAATCTTTAATTTTAACGATCCATTCCAGAAAATATTTCTGGTTCACATATAGGAAGAGGATTATTAATATTCAATTCTGCTCCCTCTTTTGTTTCTAAAATTTCTAGCTGGCTTCAACTTCCCGAGTTATTATTTTCACCTATTACCTTTTATTTTATTTCTGAAAAATTTACATTTTTATTTTCATTTTTTCACAAACATAATACATAATTCTGAAAAATTTGGACTTTTTCTTAATTTTTGTTCTATTTTAATTAAGGCTTTGTTACTCAGATTTTTTATATGACAACGTGTTGTAAACAAATCCTAAACTTTCTAAGTGTCCCTGTTTTTTGCAAGTATCGTTCATGCTCTGTATATTTTTATTTCTTTTTCTATTTTCGAGCAATCAACGACTTGTCCATTTGGCTTTTGAACTAGAATATATTCTTACTTTATACTTCACTTTAACTTATAACATTCTTGCAACGTCCTTGGTGTCTTAATCTTGGCTCATAATTTATTCTATGGGTATTTGAAATGTCAGCTTTTAAATCTATAATATGTTTTAATTTTTACAATGTAGCCACTGCTGATTATCTGCTCTACAGATTCCTGCTTATTAAATTTCCCTACAATATTTTTTGAGAGATTTCGACCCTTGCGTCTAAATGTTAAATGCATCAGTTTAATTCGAGGACTTAAATCTATAGTTAGTTAAAGAGCATCGCGTCATAGATTTGGGCCCTTAATACTGTTTATATTTTATGGTTAACAGTTTAGCTATATTTCTCGCCTTGAAGGAAGTCCTTAAACCTCCTTCAGTTTTTTCAAGATTGCATCTATATTGTCAATATCCTTTGCTGTATCTTGGCTTCATTTTTTTTTATTATTAAAACTAATAAAAAACCAATTATAAAATCAAAAATTATTTTATTTTATGTAAAATAGAAAAAAAGAATAAATGGGAAATTTAAATAATTTTTTCATAGACAATTTATTATATAATGATATTTTTTATGAATTTCCTATATATAAGGTTTACCTGTATTAGCTATTTTTATTTATTTATTATTTTTATTTTGCTATTCTTATATTATACTTTTGCAATCGGAATGATGATCATTCCTCTACATCTAGTGACAGTCTTGTTGTTCTTCATGCAAAGCTTTATAATTAGAAGAAATTTTGTAGAAATTCCTTTCATCATTGGTTTGAAATACTCGAATAAATTATGCATTTTTATTTAAACAATCGTAGTTATATTCGAAAGTTCTAAAAATCTACGTAATATTAGAATCTATTACTTATGAGTAGCTTATAAATTGTTATTAAGTAAACACGTGACTTTATACGAGAAAGAAGTCAGTTTAAAATTTGTTATCATTGAAAATAGTTTGAAATTTTATTAAAAAATTTTTTAATTATTTTGGACTTCTTCTTATTATCCAGTACATTTAGCTTTTGTTTTGAAAACTCATATATGTTACTCATTTTTAAATTATACCACAATTTACACACAACTGGATTATTAATACCTATCAAATATAACTATTACCTTCTATATAACTGATATTGATTTCAGATGGTGAAGCTTGGTGGTGGGTATAATTACTCAATTGTGGTTGCTTACCTGCTTTATCTAACGAAAGTTTGCTTGAAGATTAGTTAGCTTTAATTAATATAGCTGAAAATTCCTAATTTTAATTTCTCTGGATGAATTTTTAGGATTTTTATGAGTTCTTTGATGTTCTAGGATCTTCTATAGCTTCTTTTAATTGGTATACCATTGTTGAATGAAGAATTCAATTTTGATAGTTATTCTACTAATAGTTCTTCTTTGTGAATTTAATAACTTATGGTAAGAAGGGAACGAACTTTTAACTTAACTTTCTTTTATTTTCTTTTGTTAGGACACTCCGAAGAAAGTTTAGTTGTTCACACCTAGCTTGATTTTTCTGCAATGGCTTATATTGCTTGCAGTATCTCCTAATTACAAGTTTTACTTAATATTTGGCTTTCTGTAGCCTTTATTTATTTGTATTAGTCCCTTCCCCCTTTTAAAAAAATAAAATCAAAAACCTACACCTGAATTCTGTAGTTCTCAGCTCAATATTTGAATATTTATCTACATTTGAATATTTTCCTACATTTTAATATTTGGTAACATCTGTTTGTAACCATAGTTGATGGCTCACACAGTATATTGAATTTTCTTTAAATCTATGTTTCCTATTTTTTTCGTATTTTATAATTTTTAATAGAAAATATAAATATATATATACTATAATATATATATATTATATTATATGACTATAGGGGGAACTATATATCTAAGTATATTATATATATATTTATATATATATATATATATATATATATATATATAAATATAAAATATAGTATTAGTATAATATATAATATTATAATATATTATATATATATATATATATATATATTATTAATTTAAATATAATTATATAAGTAATAATTATAACTAAATAAATATAATAACTATAAAAAAGTACCTTCATAATTTTCTGCGTTGATGATACAAAATCCATGTATCGTATACTAATATATCTATATATATATATATATATATATATAATATATATATATATCTTATATATATTATGATATATATAATATATATATATATATATATATATATTAGGGTAAAACTTTGAGTAAGCTTGTGGTCTTTTAAAAGCAAGTCACCCTATATTAATAGGTGGTATTTAGTAGAATCCAATATTGAAATGATGTTTTTATTCAACATAAGTAAGATATTTTCAATAAAAGTAATGATCTACAAGCGAAAATCTTAAACTAGATAAAAGACCTTGCGTATTCAACGATACAAAAAGAAGCCTTTCCAACGTAGTCGTTTTCCACCTTTGCCTTTGACTCTTCGTTTTAGCGAAAGTTTTATCGATAGATTCAGTAAATCGCAGGCCTGGTGTTCCTGAAATATACTCTTCTTGCTGGGAGATTCTGGAGAGAGTATCTTGAGCAAATTTATTTCTTCTAGTTCTTCTTATTGTTAATTTCTTCACTCATTCTGAACTGACTAATAGTATTTGTTGATATTAATAAAACTGAATATTTTACTATATTATGGGTTTAATCTCAACAATTTTTGATCCAAACAGAACGAGTACAATCTGACCAGTTATAATGGAGTGCTATCATTTAACTCCTGCGCTAACACGAGTGATAAAGTTATGTATAATAATTTTAACAAGATATAAAAATTAACCTTTATTCAAATGTATACATATTTGTGGGCATTTGACAATGCACACAAACATATAAAAGATTTCAATGAGGTATAAATGAAGATATAGTTAAAATACATACATAAAATATTTTTTAAAATGAAAACATATCTAATTATGTCGAAGACATAAGTAGACATATCAACATTTAAGGTAAAAATAGTATACATGAAATTAATATTCAAATCATGCATCACTGGTAGCATCTGAAGATCTAAGCATACAAGCAAATATTTGAATACATAAAAATATTCAAAATTTTATCAAGCTGTTGAAAATAAAAAAGTGCATTCAAACACAATGCATATTTGGTTATATCCTTAGGATCTAAACAAACATACAAACATTATAATGCATAAAAATAATACAAAAATGATTATACATAATTCTTGATATGGAAAAATGAGATTTCACAAGTTAAATAGGCCACATCGATCGAACCGTTGCTCAAGGAAAAGGTCATATAATAGGCGTTTCATAATGTATCATTGATTTGACCAATCGCGCCACGTAAATATTTCAAAGCTGTAGTTACGAAGAAACATTGCTTGACATAGTAGATTGATCGAAGTTGCTTGAAATTTTAGGTCCTTTATTTGAAAGAAATTTCTTCATACATAAAAGGAGAGGTCACAGAACCATTTAGAAATTCGAAAAGGAATTCAAAGTGTTCGTAGTGTGTAATCCTAAAAATAATATTCTGGCCCTAAAAAATTCACCCAAACTTTAAAATGATGAAGAAATTCCATTACTGTAAAATTGGAAATTTACATAAAGTAGAGGCAAAGTTGCTTGAAATTTAGGTCCTTTATTTCGTAAAATTTTCTTCATGACATTATAATGGGGAGCGTCACCAGAACATTAGAATTGCGAAAGAAGTCAGAGGTTGTAAGTGGATCCGAAAAATGAGTTTTATCTGCCATAAAATCCAAACTTGCAATAGGAAGGAATATCCATACGTAAGGAAGTTTCAATTCTGAACAATGAACTCGTAACTGTGAGAGTTGTGAAAGATGAAGACCATAATCCAAAAAATTGAAAAAATGAAAATTGAATGTTCCATATCCGATGATTGTTCGTTGCTTGAGTTCATTTTTCCCTCGGGTTTCTGTATTGGTGGATTTTGTTTATTGATGGTTTTTCTTTTCTTCATTTTGGCTGTTTTTTCTTAGTAAGGAGTTGAATTTGAAGTTCTGGGTGTTCAACTCCCGGGTTCACACAATTATTATAGGTAAAACTTGCTAAGTTGTGGTCTTCTTATTAAGAGTGCAAGCACTATATAAAGCAGTGGTAATTTAGAAATCCTATTGAAATGATGTTTTTAATTCAATACATAAGTAGAATCTTCAATAAAGTAAATAAAGTAATAAGTCCTTCTGTTGAGGATATCTTCCTCTCTTTCGTAGGCTGAATGTTAGTGCACAGCCTTTTCCAACAGTGTTTTCCACCCGTGGCCTTGACTCTTCGTTTATTAGCGCGAAAATTGTGATCGAAATTCAGAATCGCAGCCCTTTCCTTGTAAATTTATTCCTCTCTTGCCGGTAATATTCGTGAGAAGAGTTAATCTTGAAGCGAATTTATTTCTTCCTAATTCTTATTGTTAATTTTATTTGACTGGTTATCTGACTGACTGAAGAGTATGTCAAAAAGGACGGGTTTTTATATATTTTATTCATTTTCCGACTTATGCTAAAAATTTTCTCGCGCAAATCTTAGCATATAAGTACGAAAATTAGAATTTTTACAAAGTTATAATGAGTGCTATATAAATATAGATATAAATATTTAATATATTATAATATTATAATATATATATAATATATATTATAATATATATATAGTATATATATATTAATATATATATATATATATATATATAATTAAATACAATACTATATATATTGTAATATATATATATATAGATATATATATATATATATATATATATTATATATATATATATATATATATATATATTAATATATAATAATATATATATATATATATTATACTATTAAATATTATATAATATATATATATTATATATATTTATAAATATTATACTATATAGTGAGTATATATAATATATATATATAAAGAAAGGAAAAAGAAAGAAAGAAAGAAAGAAAGAAAGAAAGAAAGAAGAAGAATTTTTGGAGCTGTTTCAAACTTGTAGCATATATACTGGTGGTGACACCGCAGCCGAGCTGTGGATTCATGCCGCTACGCTCTTCCAAAGGGTTATCTGAGCCTTTTAACTTGGATATGGCATCAGCTAGGTGAAAAATAAGCTACTGACATGCTTCAGTGATTGAAGTAAAGTATGAGCTAGCCCATACTGTTAACCACGGTGCGGCTTCGGCTCCGGCTCCGGCTCCGGCTCCGGTGTTGGAGTCAAATCTTGAAAACTTTATATAAACGTATAATAGCCAGGGTAAGGTGTCTTTCCCTAGGTAAACAAACCCATAGAACTAGATTTTAGGGGTTTCAGAACCTTCAAGGATGTCTAAGGACCCCTTTTAGGGGTTCCATACGAAAAAATAAGAATTAAAGGGAGACAAATGGAATGCGTAAAAGAAGGCGGAGAAATAACGAAGAAGGAATAAGAGCAAGATAGAAATGGAGATTTTATATATTGCGGTACAATGCATCGGGGCCTCTGCCGGTGCTAGATTTGAAATTTGGTTAAAACATATAATAGAACGAGTAATGTATTTATCTATGTTTATAAGCGCCAAGATTCCGACTTTGAGGGCTTAAGCATCCTCAAGGATGCCTAAGGTTATTCCAGACGAAAAAAAGAAGACAAAATGGAAAAACTTACGAGTGCATAAGAGAAGAAGACGGAGAAAGGATGAATAAGAAAATAGAACAAGCACTACACAGGTCTCGGAGCCGGAGTAGATGCAGTGCGGTGATGAGCAAGCATATATTCGTCTAATATACCAATATTGATGCCATTTTATGTTTCCGACCCCATATATCCAGAATTTGATAGTTTCAAGTTGCGGCAGGGGGTTTGTACACACCCACGGGAGTGCGGCTCCTGAAGTAAAACTTGATTTGGCCTGTCTAATGTATGTTAAATGAAACCATATGTACTGAAATGACACAGGATGAGTTCCAGAGGAGTCTGAAATGCCAAGACGCCCGCCCACACGAGATTGGGACCGAACCCCAAAATTGTGTTTTACCCTTAAAATGAAATTTCAATGATAATTTCAGCTATTAAATCTTAGATAATCACTGTGGCAAACGTGCATTTATCACTATATATATATATATATATATATATATATATATATATATATATATATATATATATATATATATATATATATATATATATATATATATATATATATATATATATATATATATATATATATATATATATATATATATATAAAAAAAATAAATATATAATGTAAATATATATATATATATATATATATATATATATATATATATATATATATATATATATATATATATATATATATATATATATATATATATATATATATATATATATATATATATATATATATATATATATATATATATATATATATATATTAATAGTAATGAAGAGGTAATAGTGAATGTGTGTGGGTTTGATGGTGCAAGAAGGAATAGGTATTTTGGGGATGAGGTCATTAGCAAGGAGGAGGTAATGGGTAGAGTGAGAAAGTTGAAGAATGGTAAATCTGCAGGTATTGATGAAATTACTGGTGAAATGATCAAGAACGGAGGCGAGATGGTGATTGATTGGATTTAGAAGTTGTGTAATAAAGCTTTTAGGGAGGGTATAGTTCCGAGGATTGGAGGAGAGCAGTAATAGTACCCGTATATGGGTAAGGGGGATAAAGGTAACTGTAGGAATTATAGGGGAATTAGTTTATTGAGTGTTGTAGTGAAGATATATGCTGGTATTTTAGTCGAAAGAGTGCGTCGAGTGACTGAAGGACTGTTTGGTGAAGAGCAAGGTGCGTTTTGGAGTGGTATAGAGTATGTGGATCTAATCTTTGCATTAAAACAAATGACTAAGAAAATGAGGGAAGAAGAAGAATAAATTGTATTTAGGTTTTATGGATTTGCAACAGGCGTATGATAGGATTAATAGGGAAGCCC
>JABUQX010079766.1:0-2500 GCA_015478945.1 Trachelipus rathkii
TCCGCAAACTAATGTTTCTATATAATATATTATATATATATAATATACTATATATTAATATATATATATATATATAATATATATATAAATATATATAATATATATATAAATATAAATATATATATATAAGTATATATATGATAATATATAATATATATATTATATAATAAATTATATATATATAAACAATTATAATAATATATAATATATTATAGGTATATATATAGTATATATATATACGGAACCAATCTAGGTTAGGGTACAAATTTTTTACTGCAGGAACGTATGAATAAATTGTAGGGTGGTTCGTAGGTTAGGGGGTTTAAGAAGATCCCGACTGCTGATCGACCGCTTCCATATAGGTGGTAGACTTCGTTTAAGGACCCTACTAGTTCAGGTTGTGAGATAAGTTTTGTTAAGTATTTAAATAGTAAAACTGTTCCAAGACCTTCACAAATCTTATCATAATCTGAACTAGGAGGGACCTAAACGCGATCGGAGACCTAACTATATGGAGTCGTGATGCCGTATCGACCTAACCTAACCTAGGTGGATTTACGTTGCCGTAAAAGTTGACCTAACCTAGATGGTTTGACGGTCGTTAGACATATATATATATTATATTGATATACTATATATATATATATATATAAATATAATATATATATATATATATATATATATATATATATATATATATATATATATGTATATATAATAATACTAGTATATGACCTATGAGTTTCCCGGCGCAGAATTAAAATATTCTTTTTTTTTTTTTACTTTTATTTTTTTCATATATTGTTAGTATATGGCAGTCTTTCTCAAAGTGGGCGATAAAGTGGGCCTAGAAAAAAATGGGGGGTGTTGAAGTGGTTTAGGGGAATCATCAGATTCAATCTTCAAAAAAAATTAGTTTTAAAATTAAAAATTGGTTTTATATATTTTAGAATAAGAAATTGTGTTTGCGTTTAATTGAATAAAAGATATTCTTAATATTATAAAGTTGCGTTTTAATTGCTCTCACTGCGTAAAAAGGTCTCGTTAGAATGTAAGTTTAACTCAGACCAGACTAATAAGCAATCTAATATTAAATAATTAAACGTAAGTGAGATGTCATTGTCGGTTCTTAAGTTTTGGTAAAGCAAAAAAAAGAAATTGCGGGGCGCTGAAAAATAATGATTTTCAAGTGGGCGTAGACGACATAGGTTTGAGAACCTCGTAAGTGGTATTAGCAATTATTAAGATGCTGATGAGAAAGATACAAAATGTTAAAGTTATTGAAAAAATTTAATAATTAATTCTACGTAAGGTAGATAATGCTCATTTTTTTGGCCATTTGCATAGAAGAAAACGGGATTTTGTGCTAATACATGAAAGATTCACGGTAGGTAAAAATACTGCTTTATGCGTAACAATAGGTTCGCGTATCTGTTTCTTTTTTTTTTTGTTTTTTTTTAATATAGCTTCTGTATATACGTAACAAACATATGGATAACACTGAACTTAGAGGGCATAAAATCGCAACCGTAAACTGGATATGGGATCCGACGAGTGCTAGTACAGACATCCACAATGACTATAGATCGATGCAGTAAATTCGACCTTACCACCATTTACGGATCTACTTACCCGTAGCATGTTTCTCTTTCTTCTCGGGTAAATTTTGCCCTAACAGAAAAATATCCCGAAAGTCGCTTATAGCCTCGGGCGCTGCCTCAACGTAACAATGCGTAACAAAAGACGATTTATTAAAGATTTATCTTTTTTGTTTTTAAAATTTTTGATCCAAATTTGCAAAACTCAATATTATGGTTAGTTATTTATATAAATTAATATATTTACAAAAGTTAAAAAAAAAAAAGCATATTTATCTGCGCCATGAAACTCATATATAATATATATCATCTATATATATATTATATAATATATCACTATTATATATATATATATACGTATATTGTCATAGTATATATATTATATATATACTATATATATATAACTTATATATTATATATATATATATATATTAGTGGTATTATATTAATATATCTCTTTTTTTTATTGTATATTACTCACAAATTATTTTTCAAATTTTAATAATTTTTTTTATAGTTATTTACGTAGCAGCTTATTCTATAAAATCGAATCTTTTATAATCGTGAAAAAATCGATATCAAAATTATAATGGATATCGTATATAGATAATCCTGATAGAAATTTGGGAGCGTTTCTTCATCCCTAAACCGAACGAGATGAAGTCAAATTGTTATGATTTTCTTAACATTTTTTAAGCAATTAGATTTAAAATATAGACATAATAAAATGTACGAAAATGCAGTAGATTAAATTTAAATCATTTTTTTATAACGCATTTCTAAATTAAATTTTCATAGTTTTAAATACAGTATTTAAAATGAATTCAGATCGGGAACGAAAACCACAATTACCATTTTATGTGAGTCACTAAGATGTGGCATTAGTGAAACTAATTGGCGCT